>VMBQ01000581.1:101258-275255 GCA_007657795.1 Dreissena rostriformis | reverse complement strand
AGGATCTGACATGAGTTGTCATATCATACCATATTTTATTAAACGAGTTCAGGAATTTTGTTAGTAAGCGAGCCTTTGGCGAGCTTACTAACGAATTTCCTGGACGAGTTTAATAAAATATGGTATGATATGACAACGAGTGTCAGATCTTTTTTATCACATGCTTTTAAATGAGCAAATTAAATAAATATTTACGCAAACATAATGATAAATCCCGAATGTTGTTTACATTTTGTGACGTCATTTGACGTTGCAACGTCATTTCAGCAAAATAACAAAATGCGATTGGTCAATAAACGAAAACTAAGCCAATGAAAACGTTTAAAAAGTATATTACACATGTGTAATATAAAAATATATGTAATGGTTATATTACATGGGAAACAGGGTATGGCATGTGATATATATATATAATTAAATTCATATTAGCAATCTGAATTATTACATTTTACTTATATAACTATTATATTACGCGTTGTGGAAGATGCGATATTGCATTAAAAGTATTTGAATAGTCCAATTAGAGAACCAGACCTAAGTTATGATATTATTAAAGTAAATAAAATGTGTCTGTCTCTCCATAATTCAAGTAGTTGAATATAAATGTTTGGAGTCAATACACATATATAAGTACGCAAATAGACCAATTAGTCGAACTTGCCATTTTACGATTGCTTAAGGCGGTACATAAGTAAACATAAAGTCTAGGAATACAAAACACGGGTATAAGCAGGCAAATTAGTTAGCCGGTCATTCTAAACATTCTTTAAGGCAGTATAGAATAGATACATTAATTGATGTATCAAATTAGAATTTTATTTAATAAGGCATTCTAATAAGTTGTCATGACGATATTTAAGAATAACTATAGGGGATATTTATACATGTTTGCCATCATTATTAATAACTGATGCTTTACCAAACCACTTCAAGGCAACGCTTCATAACAATACAATGAATGATCGACGTTTCAACACAAGCCATCCAAAACGAATTGAAGACAGTACTTCGTGAACATAATGCGTAGAGAAATATCACTGTGTTTTGCTCTCAAAATAAAATGCATGGTCCTTATTCCTGGAAGAGAAATCAACGCCTGAGAATCTTCAAAAATACATAAAGTGACACAACTCTGGACAAAACATCTACGACGTCATAGCCATCACCTTGTAAGCATTATGACTAATTGAAGATCTTCATGTCCCAGATATGTTGACGATGGTTTCAATTACAACAATGAAAATTACAACGGGAATGACAACAACGATGGTTTTAACGGATACAACAATTGATAAGCAACGCGGTATGCATCAGCAGTCAGATCATCTACGCGGTTTTGGTACCTGAAAGCGTTGTTTATTAATGGCCATTCTCGCTGTGCAACGAAAAAAACAGTAACGAACGGTATTCCTGATTCTGAGTGCTGAAAGGTAACTTGTGAAACTCATAAACATTACCAATTATCAGATCATAATTAACTAAAACTACATGCATCGTAATCACAAATCGGTGTCTATTAGCCAAGAAAATGTGACAAACAAAATGTGTATATTGAATCGGCGTACTAGTAAATGATGTCGTAACTTTTAATTAGAACAGTTTTAGCATTTAGATCAGATAGTAAAGATAGTATGTGAAACCGATAAAAAAGTATTTGTCCCATGTGCTGTTTTGCATTTAGCTTATGCGGACTATAGACTGTCAATCAAGGGATCCCGAGTTCGAAACCGCGCCCGACCACATGTGCGCTCATGAAATTGTTTCAGGTTAGTCCTCTTATTTAAATATGACTGTCTTAAAACCTGATAGTGGATCTATATTCCCTTTTTATCTCCAACGGTTGAAAGTGGATCTACATTTCTTTATTTGACTCAAAAAGGTTTACTTTGGAGTAAAAAAGGAAATATAGTTCGACTTTTATTAAAGTAGTATGCATACATTATAGGGATAATTCACCTTTTTGATTTTGAACAGTCCTAGACCGTGCGAAAACATTAGCACAGTCTAAGGACTAAATGTGAATTTTCTCTGGTAAATGATCATGATTAAACATCAATCCTGATAAACATTCAGTTAAACATTGCATTGTACACATGTTGTTTCATTTCGAGTATTGTGGCGCAAATCAAATTACAACTCTTCTCTTTAGCGGCCGGTTGTTTATTTGTAAATAATGTGAACCCATAAAAAAAACAGTGATCCTTATAGCAATAGCCAAAATTTCAAAGCAAATGTGGTCTGGTAACATAGATTTTACAAGATGCAAACCGTTCTTTTGTATTTTTTGTGGGACAATATATTCAACAAATGTTCATATACCGTTTTAGTGTTTGTGTGTCGTATGAAAAGATATCGTTGCGAGAAATTAAAATGGAATATATTGTGCCACATAAATTAAAGAGAGCATTTTGTATCTCGTTAAATCTATTTTACCAGACCTTATCTGGTTGTGAAAGTTTTGCCATTTATCTATGGAACACTGAGTTTTATGGGTTAACTTTATTTTACGAAATATTGTACGAAATATTCGTTTATTTTGATTGTTAATTGGGCTTTAATAAGCTGAAAACAATTATTCGTTTAGACAGCTCTGTGAATACAAACCCACACTATGGACGTCTCCGAAGAAGTCATTCCAATAACTACGTTGCAATATCAGTGATGTAAATCAAATTAACAAATGATAAATGCAAAACGCCATCTGCCTGCCTAATGGCCGATGACTTATTGCACATTCTATAACGGAAGAATTGAAGTGAATTGACCGATGTTTCCATCAATTCTATTCATCCATAAACATGATTTTAACACTGTCTGAAAGAATGAATGTGCTTATCATGTAAGAAGATTTTCTCATAACATAATTGTTATAGTGTCATAATAAATAAATATACATTTCCATAAAATGTAATGTATTGGTGTCATAATAAATAAACATATACTACTCTCAAATATTCCTCTGTATCTCCATCTTCACATCATAAACATATTATATAAATAGTCTTTATGCGTAAGCAATTCCCACGGGAGCTATTTTTGCAATTACAGGGCAATAACTGCCAAAAAAGTCGGGACTGGACGAACTGACAATATGCGCCTGTCCACTCATATGGATGCTTCATTATTAAGTTTCATCAAATCATTATTATTGAGTCTCGAGATCTTGCTTGGAAAAGTACGAACGAAGTATAAATGATAACATTATAAGAGAAAGTCATTTCACATTCTCAAGCTCGAAATCAAGTAAGAAGTGTTGCGAAGGTGAAACAAACCAATAAAGATTTGCTAATTATCGTCACAGACTTCCGTCATTATTATCAACGCCAACATTTAATACATAAATTAATAAATCACCGCGTTATGTCTTAAAGCCCCATTAACACTCAAAATGAACGAATATTTCGTAATACAGTTAACCACTTAAATGTCAGTGTTCCTTATAGCAATAAGTAAAATTTCAACGCTAGATGTGGTCTGGTAACATGGATTTAACAAGATACAAATGCTCTTTTTTGTGGAACAATATATCCAACACATGTTCATGTACCGTGTTTGTGATAGTGGGTCATATGAATAGATATCGTTGCGGAAAATTAAAATGTTATATAAATTGTGCCGCAAAATAAACGAACATTTTGTATCATGTTAAATCTAAAATTATAAGATTTAACACTATTGTATATTTTACTCTCTTCGCAATCCCAATGGCTCAACCAACAACTTAAACCATTCTGCTATTTGAGCAAATTCTACATTATTGAAGACAATTGAAATGCAATAACAACGATAAATTTAGAACGATAAATTCGGAAAACTTGTGTTTAAAGTCTTAAAGTATGCATCCCAAACACGTGTTATTGCATATTTTAATCTGACTGCGTTCGAAAATACCACGACGCACGCGTCCCTGAACTGACGTATGTTTGGGGGATGATATGAAATCTTCCAAAAGTACAAAATAATCATAACTATAGTCCTGTATGTTTATATTGCTATTATCTGGTGAAATTATCCTTGTATTTGAACAATGATACACTACGTACCAGTTTACCTATTGTAATACCGCTAAGAGACAATATATACAGTTTTGTATGCAATGAGAAAGAATGGCATTTTAATGATACATTTTATTCATTAAATATTTAGAATATAAAAGTGCTGTGTATTACGAAAACCTGATTACGATTTGGCATCATCTAAATAAAATACGTGCGAAAACCGCAGGTGACCCGTGACACTTTAACTACGTCTACATCCCTTTATGTAGCCACAAACATCAGTGTTAAGTTACCCTCTGTGAAATACTAAAAAGAAGACCTACGCCAAACAATAAAGAAATTGTATGGATTTCAATATTTTAATGTGAATTTTACGATTATAATAATTTCCTTTCTACGGTATATTGTACATAAGCAGAGGATCTAATCTTCTACGTAATATTCAAGGTTATATACATAATGTACCGACGCAAGATCGATACTGATCACATACAGGCTATATCACTATGAATAAGGAAGAAATCTGGTCGCGTCGATCGTAAATCACACATGTGTCTTACATGAAACACGCTGCTAGCAAATTATCGTTGTGTCTCCAAACTAGATAAGTGTCATGGATAATATATCTCTCACTTTTGTTTACTGGGAGCATGCGATATAAATGATTTGTGTAAGTTTGTAGGGCATTGCATCAAATAATGGTGATAATTTAACAAATGATGAATATTGCATGGAGAAATATGAAACTTAACATTACGGGATACTCGAAAAGGGATAATTTACTCCATAGACAATGCATATATTATTATTTGCCCTAAGATATATAATTCCTACCAGCTTTTGCATGGCATGTGAATGTTATTAATGACTGAATTGTTTCAAGAAAAGCGAAGACCCGGCTAGTTCATTTGTTTCTTCGATTTCTAAATCTGTCTTTAGCCCAAACACGGCCACATATCTTGTCGTTTTATAATTTAAATGGCAACGTTGAATCCACAGCAATTATTTACTTGCACGGAGGTCTAGGCAAAGACTAATGAGCTAGTTTGTTCATCTGTATGAATTTAAAGTTTTAATGTTTTACCGGACAGTTCAAAAATAGCGTTATGATTTATTAGTGAAAGGTTTACCTTTCCAGAATATACGAACAAATGTGTGTATCAGCGGTTTTTAATGCACATATGTTATCAAAACGCTTCATTAATGACCCTCATTAAATATGTTAAACTACATTCATATAGGAAAAATGAAACTCTCGAAAGATTTTAGCACACAAAAATACATGTTTAGTCAGAAACGAGTATGATACAAAAAGCTGGTTTTCCAGTCGGATTTGATGCCGATATAATTATAATAATCGTCATTATCCGAACGTCGTTTCTATGTCATCAACAGTGATTGAACTTCTCTTAAATGTATAATGAGTGCACATACGCAATATATTTTATAATGACTCAAGTATATCTTTTTCATAGTGGTAGCTTCTAAGGTTCATTGATGTGATGCCCACTAACATTTTCCTTATAATTAAACTCCCCATTTCAATTACGTATGGCTTCATTGACTATCACGTGTGTGCTGCCTACTACATTATATTATTCTGTTTGCGGCAACTCTTACAAAATCAAAGTACATGTGAAAGATTTAGGTACTGAATACATTATTTAAATTGTGCAAGGCTATTTAGTTCGCAAGCACTTTTTGTTTGTTTCTAGAAAACATTTGCAAACGATTATACTATTTTTATGACTGGGTTTCAAATAATTGAATCACACCGATGTATCGATGTTCATGTTCAAAATTGAAGAAATGTTTAAAATATATACTGCATCAATAAACTCAAAATATACCCTCTTTACAACTGGTTAAAGATACGTTCCAGTTTATTGCTTCAAACAGCAAATAAGAGCTCTTTATCTTGATTTTTTTCCACAAAAGCAACAGTGCAACTGTCTGAAAACGTTATTCAATCTGATTTACAGAATCTCCCCATACATTATTGAACAAAAACAAATGTCTGCGATTTTCTAACTTAATATTGGTGCTTCACTATCTCGAATTAAATAGTTGTACAAGTATACGAAAAGAGGATTGAAATCAATGACGCTGAAATTCAATAAACCTTAAAACGCCTACTTGAATGAACTACCAGACGATTGAAGACCATCAGGCTCGTTATTTTTACATATTAGCAAATTGAAATGCTGAAAGAAATGACAAGTACATGGACTTTAATAAACGTGACGTTTTATTGTTAGGCACTGTCATTGAAACACATCTCGGCAATTTGAAACATATCCACAGGAATGTCCAACATAAATTTCATTAAGCACAAACATAATAGTAGTGCGACATACACATACATACAATCAAGATTTCTTCAAACTAAATACAAGACTAAGTCGATGTAATGCTTTTATACACCATATCATAACTGTTAAAGTGACATTTTTGCCCCAAGGGTCGATTGTAATGCTTTTATACACCATATAATAATTTTAAAAGTGACAGTTTTGCCCCCAAGGGCTGACATAAACTTATGTGACCATTCACGTGGTGACTGCTACTGCAATATAGTCCGAAGTAGCTTTCTGGGATCACGTGACGAATTCTGACTTGAGAAAAGATCTTGCCCCTCGCAGCATGCATATAGATGCATAGACCAGTAAATATGTGCAAAATAAAGTTGCTAAAAGTACGTTTGAGTAAGATGGAAATTAATGCCCATAATAATGAGTTCTTACATATTAATTTTTTAGCATGAAACGCTCTTGACATGAATTCAGGAATTGCTAAAGGAAATGGCACAACACGTTATGTGGTTATACTAAAGTCAGATAAATACATATATTGTTTAAACATAATACATGTGTGTGCACCACAGCTTGAGAAAATAAAACAAGAGGTATATGATGCCCGTAAAGCTCTCACCGGAGTCAAGTTGCACAATAATTCTCGAAGATTTGCCATCGTGACCTTCATGAGACCTACTTTAAAATTAGTCCTAGATACGGTCGAGATAACGATTTAAATAAAATATTAATCGTAATAAGGTAACAGGATGCGCATTTAAAGATTAATATATGATTTGGCCAAGTGACATTGTTTTTGACCTCATTTAAACATGATTAGAAGTTGATCTTTATATTTTCAAGATAAACATGCTGACCAAATTTGATTAATATTAAGAGATGAATGTTTCTTATAGACTAGTAACTAGGGATTGCCTGGAAATGATCCGGTGACTTAGTTGTTTACCGCCACTTGGCCCTCATTCGAACAAGGCATATCAGAGTTTATCAGTAAGAGTATTCAGTTTCGTTAAACATGAGCAAACCTTGTGGCCTCTATTGTAGCAATGAGCTAAAGATTTACGACGCATTGTGGCGTTTATTTTAACAACGGCCTAAAGGTTGACGACGCCTTGTGGCTTCTTTTGCAGCAATGAGCTAAAGGTTGAAGACGCCTTGTGGCCTCTATTGTAACAACGAGCGAACGGTTGACGACGCCTTGTGGCCTCTATTGTAGCAATGAGCTAAAGGTTAACGACGCCTTGTGGCATCTATTGTAGTAATGAGCTTAAGGTTGACGACGCCTTGTGGACTCTATTGTCGCAAAGAACTAAAGGTTGACGACGCCTTGTAGCCTCTATTTTAGCAAAGAGCTAAAGGTTGACGGCGCATGATACCTGACACTCTACGCACACGACAGACGCCACACATAGATTGACCACAATACGTCACATTAACAAAAAATCTCAATGAAGAACTTACAGTTATTCTTCTTTCTGCAATCTCTTACATGACATGACAGCATTAAAAATGATCAAATAACCTCCAGAAACATAATCAGAAGAGAAATTCGTGTACGCTAATCTTTTTTATGACAAATGACAAATTAAGCATATAATAGAAGGCAGTACATACATTAAACATAAAAGCATGATTAAAGATGGGGTCACCGCATTGGAACTGTAGATGCAGAACACCTCAGTTTAAATTATTCTGCAAGAACATAATGTCTTCTTCCATTAAAGAGACATTTAGAAGAGCAAGCGCACAGTTTCAAACTAATGAGCGTTTGATTGCGTTTTGCTCTCCAATTAGCATTATGTAAAGTCCGTAAGAGTTGAAGACCGATGCGATTCTTGGCAATTGCTGATTGAGTAATAACAATAATCGTCAGACTTTCTAAAGTGAAATCTTCAATAACATACAAATTGGATTGACTAAAAGTTAATGTATGGTCTTCTCTCACGCATACAGTATAATACTATTGTCGGTTCTTTCACTATTGTAATGCATGTGATTTTCAGAGACACGCGTCATGTCGAAGGTTTCTTTGCAGAATAAAAATTGAATGTTTGTTTCATGTGTTGTGGTCAAAGTCTACACGTGTTTACCAAATTATTGAATTGTATTGTATTGCAAATGCTTAAAATGAGCACGTGTATGTGCACGGACTACTTGAATTGTTCCATGACATTTGATATATCACCGATTTCAATCTAAGACCAAATCACGAAGACACATAACGGAATAAGTAAATATATTCCCAGATATTCTATACACCAATACCAATGGATGAAACAATGTCTCAAAGAATAACTATACTGAAGAATATATGCATAAAAGATGCACATTGGTGTAATCAGAAAGACATGAACAATTATACGCGGTTCCCCAAAATGGTCCTCTGTATTTCTGTCTGAAAACTATGAACACGATTATATAAGTGTGCTGCATACGTTAACAATTCTCACAGGAGCCATTGAGATTCAATGTAAATGTGTTTATCTCGAATAATACACATCTCAGCATTTTGGATCGCAATTCGTCATCTAAATTTATAGACAACTTTAATAATCTTGCATTTGGAAATGAAGCAAGAACGGATTGAGAATCATGGATACAATTGTCTGGTAAATTTCATGTCAAATGCAAACGCTAATCATTATTTTTTGTTGAATGGGTAAAAAACAATGTACTCATCATCACATACGTTTATTAGTGTTATCACCGTTTTCTTAGTATGCTTGTGAAACTACGAACATTCGGTCGAAATCAAAACAAGATACCGGTCCAATACTCGATACAATGTATAGTATCAGTTTACGTGGTGTATGGGTTGAGCTTTGGTTCTTGACAACAAGAAAACATTCGCAAAGCATATTTTATTTTTGTTCATTGTTATTTTTTTTAGTCTTGCTTTTATAATTATTTTTAACAGTTCAAAATATTGTAGAGTTTTTTATATTAAAAAAAATCTTCAAAAAATATGTTTTAACTAGTTAGAATATACAACAAAGCGTATGGCTTCCTCCTAAAAGTCGGCGGTGATCTGCGTTCACAACCAATTGACTATCAACTTATTTAGACTCAAAACAATATGTCATGAAACTTATTGCATGCACCTAGCGGCACTGTTCTAAAGGCTATTGAATCTATGTGTGCCAATCACCGTCTTCCTATTGTTTCCGAATTCGGATCACATTGTCACATTCATTTCCGGCTAATATTGGGCACTGTCAGCAATGGTCATTTGCAAAGCGTTAATTGCATTATGTTTGACAAGTCTAAAGAATGTATCACGAAAGCAGGGAACCGAGCTTAGTATTATCAAACATCTTCAGTTACCAAACATGTCATGTTCATTTATGTTCCGTTTTATTAATAAAGTTGTAATATTGATTGTGTGGCACGTAGACAATGTGTTTTTTTTTCTGGAAAATTTAGCACTTAAAAAAAAACCATTTTTTTCTTTTTAGAAACATTTCTGCTTCTTCCGATAAGTTTTTTTCACCCCGACGCTTATTTCAGATTTTATATCTAGAAACATGTCTTTTTCTGTATGCATAATGAGCCCACATAGAGTTACAAAGGTTAACAAGTGCTCAAGAATGTATTACTTACTAGTAAGACCGGATCAAACAAAATGGACGTTGCAGTATTTCAAACATAATTACGACAATAATGCGCACTAAATCACTCTAACACTCTATGTTGAAGTTTTGATACATTTTTATGTAAGCATGTGAGCATAGCTCAACATCTCGAATGCAAATTAAATCTGCAATATTATATTCGAGTCAAAGTTTCACAATTTCGTCATCTAACTAGCTATTCTGTGCAACATGACAGATACGTACTTTAATTTTGGTGGAAAAAAAAAAGACTGAAAAGGGGAAAAAAATCCATATACGTTGTTCACCGTTCATCACACATCTAAATTAGTGCAACGTGTTTGAGATACTGCTTTATTACAGCACATTTAACGTAGTTTAAAAGACATGTAAAACAGAATGTGTCACTGACAAGGTTAGGGTTTATGCATAGTGCTTCATGTTTCATATTTTGAAAAATGTTGAAGTTATAACAACATTTGATTTTTATATATTTTTGAAGTAAAAACAACATCAAATGATTTTATTGAGAGCATTTATGATTTCTTGTTTAATGATGAAACAATTATAGTGGAAATATGTAAAAAGGCGCCATCTAAAAAGTAGTGTCGTACGAAGTGGGAGATCCAAAGTTTGAGTCTCCGACAAGACAAGACCCGTTAAATATTCAGCGGCATGATATATCGATAAATTGAAGATAATTTACAAAATATACTAAAACATGTGTCAAGTGTGACACAAATGTGATATATGTCACTCAGTCGTCAGGATGAAAAAATTTCGCTTACTTATTAAACGGTACAGATGTTTAACAACAAAACAGCTACCTGGATATTAACCTTTTACACACAAACTCGGCTGTTTTTTGTGTATATGGCGATTGTGATATAAATGGTTCTTACAGATCAGACATTGTTGGACATTGTACCAGACAATTGTAGAAATTAAAGATTCCATAAATACTGCCTTGAGGCATGTTAACATTAGAATGAAACGATACAACAAAAGGTTAGTAACTCTATAAATGTTGTGCACAGAACGCTTTTCACTAATCTCATTATTCCTATTCAGAATTTGTTGTCGTGTGCACTTTGTTAATGACACACGTTTGTGTCGAGAAAAGCATTGGCTCTTCTTGTTCAGTTGGTTTCTCGATTCTCGATTCTCAACACTCCGATTTTGAACACTGATAATTACAAAATTTCTGATTTAACAGATGAGATTCACATTCTTGGAGATAACCACAGGTAATTGCAAAGTATTGTGACATACAACTGATATAACGGCCAATCCGTATAAATTGATTTAAGATTTACAAGGAACACGAATGTTAAATTTGTTTTGCAGTTTACTTTTTAATTACTGTATACCTTTTCTAAATGATCTTCACCACAACATGAATTCCGACAATTTATATTCAGTGAAAGAAGCGCTTTGGAAAAATAATAGGCGTGTTTCAACTCAAGGCTAGCCTGTCGGATGTGTTGCCCGAGTCTTACTCTAAGGACAATCATTCTAATAATAAATTAATCGAATGTTTACGTATCCATGTCTAATATCTAATAATCTCTCATATTGAAAATGACCTAACATTACCCAAGTTATTAGCTGAACGACTATTAATGTATCTTATAAGAGGTATAGCTTAGGCAAATCAATTATTCCAACATGGCAACTGAGCTTAAATTATGTCTGTTCATGCCTACGTTCATTTCTCTTGAAACAATACACGGAGACTCATTTAACTTGTATAGCATCATGACAACACTGCATTTGGTACTTGCCTTCGCATTGCAATTCTGTATGATACACTGTCTATCTATATTCATTATTTATGTTGAAACGTTTGTACTATCAACGTTAATATGACATCGTTTAAGTCATCTGCTTTTCACCGCACATTGTATTACGCAATAAAAGCTTGTCTTGTGAGAAAAAAATATGCAACTTTTTGGTTGTTCCGGGCGTCCCAAAACAGGAATGTGTCAAGCTCAATAATTAACCGGAATCGGCCGCAGGGCTACATACGAGTAATTGCGGGAAATGGAAGCTTGGCATATAATAGTTTTATATTGAAAGGCAATACATGCATAATTCGCCAACGATATACTAAGTGCAATTTATAACTATGGTACATGTATAACTTGAAATTTAATAAATTTAAATTTAATAATAATCTACAAGTTATATAACATGTGATTAGGATTTAAAGTGTACTATATTGTTTTAATCCGAATTATAATTATGACTGTATTTTATTGGTATCAAGGACATACTAAAACGAAATATAGCTAAATAAACTGTTGAAACGATTTTTTTTAAACCCTTGTTAAATTCATCATTTTTTTAGATTTATAATATTACCGCAAACACTACTTATTATATTCATGTTTTTTTGTATTATCATTTTGTTTAACAAGTCTAGATACTGAAAAGCGTATATCTTATAACATTTAGTTCTGTTTTGGTTATGTAATCTTGGTGCAATTAAGAAAATTTCCTTTTAATAAGGCATGTCTATTTAATTGATACATTATTTAAATTGTGAAGAGTGTTAAGAAAGCGTGTGTTATTATATAAGGTTGCATTACAAAACCATTATACTAGTTTTATAAATGAGTTGCAAACCATTGTATTATAATGATGCTCATGTATTAAGTAGTCTTAATAACGTTATATGGTTACGTATACAACATATATACTACACTTATAACCAATTCATCCTCTTTATCCTCTATAACATATACATTATTCTTTCAAGTTGATTTATTCGACCAGCGAATTTAAACTTGTTATCTGGAGACACTTTGGTTTGATCCTCAAGAAATGCAATATTGTAAGTTTCTGAAAATATTATAATATATAGTTATCCAAATATTACCATACACTGATGAAGAGACAGAAAACGCCTATGGGCTTATGTCGACCATATGATTTTCAGGCTTAATCTTGGTTGTTATAAACCAATAAATAAAAATGACTGTTACAAAATGAGCCCTGACATTAAATGGATATTAAGCGATCTTATTGAATTGTTTAACAGACGATTGGATACCCTCAGGATCGTAATTTTATTACGTTATTAACATGCTACAGAGAATTTAAATGATGTTTCGCTAAAGTTACTGATAAAGTACGTTCTAGCCCCTAAACAATGTCGCAGTATTGGTGTTTAGCATCGATGCTATTAGCTTATTCAGATTCTTATAACAACTGACAAAACAAAAAAGGAAAATAATATACGTCGACGTGTTATTGTTGGGAAAAGCTGTTAAACATATATATGTGACCATATGAAACGTAATAAATTTGACATTACACATTTTTAAATGTTTGTTTTAAGAGCATATATAGGCACTTTCTATAACTTGGTCACGTCAAAATAAAACAACAAGGTCAAATCTTTGAAAATGGTGCATTAATGTCGTTCAATCTGTTCCAATTTGGCCTTCTACCAGTATTCTTATCAGAAATACTGAATTGATGTAATAGGGGCAACTTTCAAGTCGAGTAGAAGTGTGTTATTATGTTTTAGCAAATTAAAGGCGGAACGGCAATATTGAACACATCGAAAAATCGACACTTTATAGTCATGTATCTTTCTTTAGTAAACAAAAATAACGCGTTTTATTTTTAAGAGTCACTGCGAACAATTCTTCAAATCTACCCTTGAAGACTTTGTATAAAGCCTTCATAACACGTTTTTTTACAATAATTATCATTCGAATTCTGTAAACAAGTATTTAATATGCCATTCCGTAGACAGATGTACTTTTTCAGTCTTTACATGCCCCACGATTACCACCTATCTTATATTCCCCGATAAAAGAAAATAATATAAGTCTAAACTGATCTACTAGTAGTCAAACGACGAAAATTATATGCATTCAATGTTAGAATATATTTAAGGAAATCAGAATATGGTTATGCTTCGCATTTGAATTATTGTTATATGTGTAAATCGCTGTTAACAACGTTTAATCCGCTGCACAGTTTTAAAGATTTATTTATAATATCGTATATACTCGCGTTTACTGGCGCGCCGTCTCAAATTTTTCGAAAAAAGAATTACAAAAAAAAATAAAAAAGTTTTAAAATAAGGTAGGCATGTATATGGAATAAAATAGTTTAATGTAACCTTCACTTTCGCTGCTTCGACGGCTTCCACATTCAGAGTCGAATTTCATATTCGATCAACATCATTGTAAGTATGTTCAATAACGTACATGACTGCAGACAGGTTGGGTCCTGAACACAATTAGTTGTGACTTTGATCTTTATGTAGAAGCTTGCCGAAAGCGACATTCACAAACAGGATAATTCTGGTTGCATAATTGTTTGTACCATTGAAAGGAAGCCCAAGATGAAGCAACATTCATTAGGAATGGACAAAACAACATGACGAATAGAAGACCCTCAACCAGGCAGGCATAATCGTTGTCAATTTGCTATGAACTTATTCGAATAACATTGCGTAGTACGTCCATTACTCTAATGTAAATAATTATCTTCTTGCAAGGCAATAAACCTTGTTTAAATCATTTTGAGTGAGTGTGCGTGCGTTGTATTAATTACTCCGATCTGTAATGGATAGGTGAGTCGTCACTAAGTCACAACGTTTATCCACTACTAGATCTAATTCAGGTTTTAAAAAATATCATTATCTTAAAGTACATGACTAAATTGTAAATATACAACTTATTTTAATGATGGATTCTGTGCTATTTTCGAGTTGTTCTTTACTGAATTACAATGACATTCTCAAGTAAGCTTTTATACATGATTATGACTTGTTAATACAAGTTATTAAGAGAACACTTACACATAACGAACCATTAGGGTTCGTTCTTTAAAATTAAAGTCATTGAACAGAATATTTTTCGCTTAAAAGCTCTACCAATAAGACAAAATGAAGCACTTTGAGTTGTACAAAAAAATGTGCTTTGTTCAGATTCTATTTACAATTACTGTATGTATATCTGAAGTTCTAATAATGGTTACCGATGTAACATGTGTAACTGTTGGAGTGATTAACACCAATTGAATGGAGGGACTGCTATTTATTATTGACGAAGGTGGCTTACATGCAAATATAGTTTGAGACTGAACTAATTGTCGATCGGGACAAGCTCACAATATCTAAAAAGCAAAATGTTTCCCGTTCAATATCTTTGATTGCATGAAGGTATTGCGCCGACTTTCGTGTTAAGCATGACATGAAAATAAATGTAACCATACTGGGTCTTTCCACGCAAAACATCATCTGATTTCGAATACTAAATCTGCCGAGGAAGGTCAAAAATGTCAAACCAAACGGTCTTTAAAGTTATGGCTGGAACACGGACTATGCACATAAATTCACACAAAAAAAATAACTTCAAATGTGAACTTGAACTAAAAACAAAGGACATAAATCCTGCTCGTCTTACATTTTTTAATTAAAAAAAAAAATAACTAAATACTCTCTATGCACAAATAAGTTTGATTTCGGATAAATTGTTACCTTTGAACTCTAAGTTTGACCTTGACCTGTACAGGGATTGAAAAATCATCTGATGTCGGTTGCTAAATGTGCTAAGTTATTTCAGAAGTTTCAGCGAGCTCTGAAACGTTTGAACGTCATGTGGGACTTTCAACATGAACTCAGGACGGCAAACTCGAAAGAGATATATTTAATGGCGAAATATGTTCTCTATTGCATTCCATTAAGGGGTGTTGCGGCAGTTTATTTAACCGAGGATATATTTATGGCAACACCGATGCTATTATCACAACCCAATAGTTTTGTTATCAGAATCATCACACATTTATGACCGAGTAGGTTCATAATAGGTACTCAGTGGTTCGATCCCAGGTGCGGTTAACTTTTGTTTTAATTCTTTTTTTCTTTCTTTTATTTCACTTTTGTTTTTTACCTGGAGCTCTTTAGTCCTGTTGTTTACATTAATCAATTAAAAGCATTTAATCACAAACTTTAAAACATGCCGAAATCTGTCAACAAGTCCCTGTTATGGATGATTGAGGTCGAGTTTGATACTGTATGGTCTTATGTTTGTGCTTAAATATTGTATTAGTGTTGTGTTTTAGTAAGCCGTTGTGATCCAAATTAAGATGGTAAACAATCTATAATGTTTATGCATATCTCTAACAGTCTATGTACCAGTACTTGGGTTTCGCCTAATTGCTGTNATTATGATTCATTGTGTTACAAACGTAAAGTATTACGATTAATTAGTTTGGCAGAGGAATGATGCTTTGATTTGCCAATTAAAATAATTTAAAAAAATAATACTCTAGTTGTAACAAGCTAAAAATAAATCCGTAAACTAGGGCGAAACGACCCGGCAATTAGGGCGAAACGACCCAGGGAGAAGGGGAATCAGGGCGAAACGACTCGGGGGCGAACAGGATTTAGGGCGAAATGACCCGGATTCGTCTTAATAAAGTAGATGGCCCAACCTAAAAAAATAATTTAATCTTTAAAAAATTGTTATGATTAAAAATATCAATATCTTTGATTTAGCTACGAAGTAATCTGTCAAATTTTCATTTAGTTCTGAGACATCATTTGAACTAATGCAATTAAATTAATGATTAATAATGCTGAGTGGTCTATTTTGAAAATAAAGTAGGCAAGCCAAGATCTTTAAATAAAAATATTGTTATTGAATATCACCGTTGGAAATATCATATGGGGTGGTGTTGTCTTGAACTTCTTGAATCTTGATAAATATTTAGTATTTCAATATAACCGATACATAATTTGTGTAAACAAAAACAAAGTTTTCGTAGTAAGGAATTTGACTTCCGGGTCAACCTTTTCTGTTGTGTTTTTCGCTAAATCTGACAATAATTTGTCAAAATTAATGATCATACAGTTAAATTAAAGATCTTTCCTTATTTTTTTTATGATCCTTCAATTGCAGAAATAATTGTCACGACTATTGGACAATTTATTCAAAAGGAACTCCAAAATAAATTCTCCACTTTCCAATAGACCACAATGCCGTTCTCAACGGGTGACTTCCGGTTTAAACGTAATTCGGATATTCCGTTACTGCCGTTGTAAAAGCAAATTGTCAATCCATCGTTTTAGGTAAGAATATCAATCATCATATTAAATAATATCGGAAATAANGGTTGCATCCTACCAATTTTAAAAATTAAAAACGTACATGTTCGAGAGAGTTCGGGGATATTATCCTTCTCAAATATATGCCCATATATCAAGCTTTCATTAGGTTTTCGATCATTAAATTGCAATTTAATTTCCATTTTTATAACGTAACTCTTAAATCACGCGTAGCTTAAAATAACGTCGACCGCGTTTGTACGGATTTCTGCTGACGACGTCACATATATATATATATAACAGAGTCTCTATAAGCCTTGTATTATTTAAACAAAAACGCTGTATTTATTTTATACCGATGTATACGCTATGTGTTTTGTGAGTAATGCTGTGCAAATTGTGATGTTGGCTAACTATCAACATGTTTAAGCATACAGCATGTTTTTGAAGAGACCGTCCCCATTTAATATCCTATTTGGTGTATATGTGTTGTAAGATATATTATGTCGATTGTGAACGTGATTTCATTCATTGTTGTATTTGAATTATGTCATGTCGATAATAGATATATACGCTATGTGTTTTGTGATTAATGCTGTGCAAATTGTTATGTTGGCTAACTATCAACATGTTTAAGCATACAGCATGTTTTGTATGGACCGTTCCCATTTTATATCCTATTTGGCGAACTTGTATATGTGTTATAATCAATATTATGTCAACTGTGAACGTGATATGTTAAGTGATTTTTGATGGGCGAAGTGCATTCACAGTTCCAAGGCGGCGAGTCCAACTGTAATCATGCTTTTATGTTAACTTTCGTATTGTACGTATTTTATTGTAGAGTTTATGCAATTGGTTGTTTGCCATACACATAAAACGATTGGACACACATTTCTCTCTTGATATTTTTGTTTAAGTAGCATAAGTCCTTAATAGTCCTATATATAAAACACGTATCACTGTGTATACATAATTCTAAACATTCCATATAAGTTTAGTTGTAAGACTGATAATATCATCAAACAATGAAATAACATAATGAAAAATTTCAAAATCCTGCAATTCATTAATTATTTTCATTACCTCATTTGATGTTTCAGTATTGTTTTCAGCCGTGTGTTTTGTTAACGATCGAAATGATGACAGACAAAATACGAAAATGATGGGACGAATAAGAATAAGTTAGTGTTGAGTGCATATGCTTTTTTTTCCGGCAAACAAAAAGGAACCAAAGCCTCGCAAAATAAACTTACCTGCAATCAGCATTAATCAATTATTCTATATTTGTCGCTCTTACGCTTACTTAATATCAATACTGTTAAGTTTTGCCAAATTGAATGCTTATGAGAACGAACTTAAAATGAGAATTACGTTTTTTATTGTATGCGATGTATCCTTTTTGTAAGTGATGCACAGGTGACGACACTATTACAAAGTCTTGCATAGACATAAGAAAGCATCAACAAATACAATCAAGGAACAGCGTTTCATGAGCACTATCTCTTGAAGACAGACAGACAGACAGACAGACAGACAGACAGACAGACAGACAGACAGACAGACAGACAGACAGACAGACAGACAGACAGACAGACAGACAGACAGACAGACAGACAGACAGACAGACAGACAGACAGACAGACAGACAGACAGACAGACAGACAGACAGACAGACAGACAGACAGACAGACAGACAGACAGACAGACAGACAGACAGACAGACAGACAGACAGACAGACAGACAGACAGACAGACAGACAGACAGACAGACAGACAGACAGACAGACAGACAGACAGACAGACAGACAGACAGACAGACAGACAGACAGACAGACAGACAGACAGACAGACAGACAGACAGACAGACAGACAGACAGACAGACAGACAGACAGACAGACAGACAGACAGACAGACAGACAGACAGACAGACAGACAGACAGACAGACAGACAGACAGACAGACAGACAGACAGACAGACAGACAGACAGACAGACAGACAGACAGACAGACAGACAGACAGACAGACAGACAGACAGACAGACAGACAGACAGACAGACAGACAGACAGACAGACAGACAGACAGACAGACAGACAGACAGACAGACAGACAGACAGACAGACAGACAGACAGACAGACAGACAGACAGACAGACAGACAGACAGACAGACAGACAGACAGACAGACAGACAGACAGACAGACAGACAGACAGACAGACAGACAGACAGACAGACAGACAGACAGACAGACAGACAGACAGACAGACAGACAGACAGACAGACAGACAGACAGACAGACAGACAGACAGACAGACAGACAGACAGACAGACAGACAGACAGACAGACAGACAGACAGACAGACAGACAGACAGACAGACAGACAGACAGACAGACAGACAGACAGACAGACAGACAGACAGACAGACAGACAGACAGACAGACAGACAGACAGACNATATATATGTTTATATTTAATTTATATATATAACCAATCGAAATAAAACTATTAACTGATATATGTAGTTATATTGAACATATTGTCGTTAATGAAAAATCAAAGTTATTACGGTTGAAATACGTACAAAGCATTGGGAATTCTTAAACAAGTACTTTTAAACACAGAATAAACATGTAAGCGATATAATTGTTTACCCTTGCTAATTTAATTCTGCATAACCGAGCTGCCAAAGCGAATGCATAAAGCACAATGCTTAAATCAACGTTTTAATATTATAATATTTGATATTCAATGTCTTTAAAGAGACAATTGGATATCAAATATGTACACTGTCATTTCTGTGTATAGCTCCGAAGTCATGAGTTCGATACAGATACCGACTTTGTATTTGTATTACTCGATGTCCACGTTTTCCTAGCAATACACATTTCAATACACACGATTGTGTGAACCTAGCATTTAAATGCTTCTTGAAATTCAGCAATTTCTGTTGATAAGCGAGCACTCAAGTACTTTTTTGGTCAGTGAGTGAATATGTCCTTTTAATGACAGCTAGTATGAATAACTTATATTAACCGTGTTCCTCTTTGTCGTCTAGTATCTATCTGACATGTCGGTGTATCCTGCGGTGCGTGTGATGACAAATAGTATGACATCCTGTTTGCTTATGTATTTATAATTTAAAATTACAATGTCATATAACGGAAACGTTACCTGGAAGCCGTGTTTAATTAATGTGAATCATGTCAGGCTTATATGTGTCGTAATTACTTATTACTACACACGGGAAGTAAGAATAGTATTGCGACATTAATTTAGCACCGAAATATTTAGTAAGTTCGGTACTAGCTGAGATGCTATTCGTTATGACCTAATAAAACACGACATAGATGAAAACTTGATTTAGTCTTGTCATATGAACAACAAAGTTTGATCCCTTAAATAACGAAAAGATACCATTATTGCCTTCGCAGGTCATGGCGAAGTAAAGCAGCGATGCTAGGCGACAAAAAGGAACACGGTTGTGATAAATTATAAAGACAACATGTTATTAATTATTTAATCTAAGACTCACATATTTACATTGTTTATCCAAGTTATACAATGGATATTAATAACAGAACAAAGCTATCACTGATTCAAAAGCACGATGTACTGATTTTCCGGACGGAATCCGTAAGACTGAATTGTTGAGGCCAACTCAACTGGTTTGCTGCATGATCATCACACTACCTTCCTATAATACATGAGTGGACATCGTTAGGTGCTACATACAATATATATGAAACGGTTGCTGGCCAACGAAGTAAGACATGAAATATAAATAGCAAACCGACATAGTCTAGTGCGCCGTTTAGTCCGTAACACCTCCATAGACAAAATCAAGGCTGCCTTAAATTAAAACGCATTTGTTAATACTTAAATATACATGTGATTTGAGTATTGACAGGTGTGAAATATGGGTCGAATCAATATAATAATATTAAAATATACATGCATAAATAACTTATGAGACAAAGACAGTACGCACATTTTTCTAAATGATAAAATAACCGAATAAATATGACTATAAAAGGTCTTCATATGCATCTGATCTACTTTAAAAAAGAGGTTACGTTATCGCTATTATGTCTTTTTTGTGCACAAAACTTTGGTTTGGGTGAGTAGGCCTCCTTTGGTACGTGCGTTTTGAGTTAATAAAAAATCTAGTAAAACTTAAAGGTAGGTTCAAATAAATGCCTCATTATTCTAATGAGACTTATCACATGTTATCGTTCGTTCTCGGAAATCAATATGTTCGCACAGTGTCTCCAGTAATTTGCATCGATTTCTGTGCAAGCGTTAAAGAATCATACCTGTGTTAGCTGGTGAAGAACCTGGGGATATATATTTAGCAGTAAATAAATTCAGGAATGGGAATTCGTATCATTTAGAATCCTTGTGTTTTCTATATTATATTAAATATAATATAAGATAAGAAATACATTGAAAAACAGTGCCACTTGTATTATTCGGCTTTAATAGCAAATATAAAGTGTTTTAGTTTTCAAGTACACGTTAAATATAAATACATTTATACAAAGATTGATTAATAATCAATATGTTAACATATATACATATATATTTCATATATGTACGTTATTTATGAAAATGAGTAACTACGTAAACCCACATCCAACCGATGTCGCCCACGCTACAACCGGCTTTTCGTTGGAGACCACGCGCAGTACTGGGAACTTATACAGACTCACTGAACCGGAAGTGGATCCGACGCTTTGCGGCCGCAACGAGTCGCTGAGGGAGCGCCGTTGTAAGCTGTTTAAACTGACCATGTTGGCCATACTTCCTGGCATAATAATCATAGTCCGCGACGCTATGAAAGTGGCAAGTGACGTACAGGTATTTCTTATCATTTTTATTAATTCATACTGTATTTCTTTTTATGTTAGATGTGTATTATCTTTTTCATGAATTATTTTTGGAATGACGCGGTTGTTATTCATCCATTTTTGTTTCATACGTAGTTAACCCCCTTTCCTTCCTCAAACGTGTTGCGCGACACGATTTCGTGTATTATCCGTTTACAAGTCGCCAGTTTATCTTGTGTTACCGTATCATTGTCCACTTTGTGCAATGTATAAGACTATGTGCTGGACACTGTTTATAACTTACATGAGTTGTGCATTCTCTGTCAAGACAGTCAATGTCTTATGTTACCAAAACTACATCTGAAAAAGGTATTTACAGATTTAATTATACGTTTTTAGTAGTAGTATTGTTTTTTGACCTCGCAGTCTCATGAAAGTGCAAGGACTTATTTTCAATGGGGTCCTTTGGTTTTTGCTGAAGAGACAGCAAGCAGAAGAGACAGAATTGAGATGCAAGGAATCCGGTTGCGAAACCCTAGCTCTTTGCGAATAGATCCCTTGGTTCTTTTACGTGCTCAGTTTATAGCACCGTTACACACGCGAATTACCTTGGTTTCATACCAGTACATCTCTAGTTGGGAGGGAAACACTTGAAGCATTTCTGAAATTTCCAGGAATTGAACCGGGGACCTCTGGAATGGTAGACCAGAGTGTTACCACTCGACTACCGCACCACCACTCTTTATACTATCTTAAACTTTTATAAGGTTAAACAGCAAGTAAGTTCTTTGGCGTTCTTTAATTTAAGGTGGTTGCAAAAAAGCAACAACACAAAACAGTTGCAGAAAAAACGTTGTATTGTTTAAGAGACAGCTTTCACATTTCGGACTATTTGAAAAACAACATCAATATACACTTTACTCATCTCGCGCTGATTCACAGTCTAAAAGGGTTCAGCATTTAAATCATTTATCAACAAAAGCATACATGTGGAAGTACCTTCTCCACGTTTCGGCTATTCTGCTATACTACCGTTTTATTCAAGATAAATACAACATAAAACCCACGTTACGTTTTTTTACAAACATAATTGGGCTGTCGTTTTAAATTAGTTGTATTTGTAGCCTCAGTTCTGTTTATTTTAAATTCTCATTTTACTTTAATAAAATCGATACAGTGTACAGCTTGAGCAGTAATGGACTGTATACGTGTTTTGTTTGATGTATAATTTACGGATTTATTCAAACATGATATAAGCTATTAATCATTATGGCCGGGTTGGAAACATTCGCAGTCGCATAATACGGGAAAAATCTGCAAACTATCCTGGTAATATCACCTAAAAAAACCACTTGTTTGTTCATTTCTACATAAATGCTGCAATATAATTGGATTGTGTACATACCTTGGTATGTTTTTCATTTCCCGATGAGCCCTCTACGTCGGAAATTCATACGATATTTTTCACGACCTTATTGATTTTAGACAAAAAAGGAGGCGATAACGATGTTACAGTGCATTCGATTAAATGAATGACCGTTGGAATTGTGAGCACGCCGAATAATTATACGTCGATAGACAGATATACCAATGCATCTCAATGCTACCTTATATAATGGTGTTGCAGGAATAAAGTAAACTAACACGGAGTTACTATTAACAAATTATCTGGACATTTTTTACTTATAGAAGAAAGAAACATCATCCAGTTATTTTTTGTTACAGACTTTTCATCAAAACCGCGAAGTCCAGGACAGAATCCGATTCAGCGTAGAGATCAGTGACGTCATACATGCCATGCATGCCTATAGAGCGGGGAACCACTGCCCTCTACGTGTCTTCCAAGGGTGACCAATTTGTGCGATCACGTCTCGTTAACTTGTACAGAGACACAGACGCCGCAATAAGTATGTTACAGAAATGGATCAGCATAGACTCCAAGGCATTTTTCAAGGTGTTTGTAACAATGTGTTATATTTAATGCTTACCACTACGACTGTCTTGCGACATACTTAATAACGATTCCCAACAAAAACGGATCGTTCAATGTTCAATGTTTAATTACGAATTTACCCATCAACGACTCGCTAATTGTTATATAAAGATTCCCTGTTATGTACGACGTTTTGCTGTTGTTAATGAAGGTTCTCGATTTTCTGTGATATGTTGATGATTTTTGGCTTAAATATAGGGATCGAACCTGTGACCTCCCGGTCATAAAGCGGACACCATATTTACTGCAACACGGCTATTGGACATGTGTTCAGTGTACATTGTATTGTAATTATGTTGTCGGATCAATTGTAGAAGAATTTCACATCAACACACACATTTTACATCACTGTTAAGGCTAGCAGTTCATGTGATTAATACTTGTAATGACCATATGAATGTTTATGGGCAGTAACGTTAAGTACCGATATCAGTCAACACCGACACAGTACATGCAATTACGAGCATTCGAAAAAACACTCTTCAAATCTTCGACATACCATAACGATACGTTACTTTCAAGCACGACACAGTAATCTTGTTTAATTTCCCCATCGAAAAAACTGCACAACATGTTGCTTAATTTGTTTCATCAGTATGTCAAATACTTGTTAATGTACTTGAATATATATTTTGAGTTACACTTAATCTTCAACAATTGAATTAATAGGATAATTCTGCACATTAATGTTACCGCCGTTTTATATTCATTTACTGTTTGTTTTGTGTATGGGTACAGAGATGACACTTTAGTTAACTTCCAACAATAACAAAACATAAACAACATCGACCAACATGGACAAATATGTAATTGAATCTTACACTAAATGCACTGGCATAACTGCCTAGAACTAAAAACGTGAGCCTGTTGAAACAGCTTACATGTACACGGAAACGTACTAGTGATGTCAGTCGGTATTCATGCACACGTAGTATACAGCGTAATATGTACTAAATGTAGCATATATATTTGTTATATTTAATTTGATAAAAGTCCTTTAGTGCATAATATAATCTAAACATTGATGTGTGAACTATTTAACCCAATCTGACTTAGTTTTAAATGCATATACTAATGGCAAACCACGCTGCGTGCAATCTCGTTTAACAGGTTAACTTCAAGACACTGACCATATGTGGTACATTGAGAAGTGTGTGCTGGGGACCTACTTTTTTGCAGCAGAGCCGCCAGTACTCCGAGTTTACTGACTCAAGCATCGACTCTCTTTTCGAAGGTAAGACTTACAATGAGCATTAGATCAAACGTCAAGCTAGTCGTAAATTGCGTTTACCTTTAGATACCGATCTGCATGCAAAAATCGCATTGATGCAACAACAGATCATAGACAACCCAGCAGCTGCGCCATCTGTCGATGCAGGGAAAGTTTGGTTCAACTTCATGACGGAGTACATCAATATTTTGAAAAATGTCCAAGACAAGCTTGCCAATAACATCGTTTAGGTGTGTTAATATGTTTGTTTCAAATGGTTTTCAGACTATACACAAATTCAATTTAACATTTTCGGTTACCTTCCCTTTTCTGAAAAAACAAAACGGACAAAAGTCATAATTTGCTAACACAACACGCTTTGCATTGGTATATATTTATTGTTGCGGCGTTACACCAAGCTTATTTTGGTAATTTACTTATGAGCAATACATTGTTAGGAGAAATGAGTATTGTTAAGAAAAAAAAAACTAACAGCATTTTCATCATGTAATTAATGATTTCACCAAATTCTGTAAAATACCAGAATACAGCTTGCTGGTGAAAATTTCCAGAAGTGATCTCCCTTATATTGCAACTCATTCATGTTCATTGCTTAACATTGCCAGAAACTGTCTCTCACAATTCTTTGAAATGTAAGAAATTTACTCAATGTCTCATATACATAACATGTAAAGGTTTTTTGGAAGAAACACGGAAATAAAGCGGATAAAGTAAATATAACTTATGAACAAATGCTGTGATAATACGCTATTAACAAATGTGTCTGTTTTCTCAACACCAGAGCGTTGTATTACATAATTACATTGTGCGTTATGATGGTGAATTTCTTTTACACACTGTGTTCAGGGTGATTGTAAAATATTGTGTGTATGTGAACATTATTCAAAAATGGTTTTGGTCATTGAATAACAATGGTTAATTGAAGAAACAGCTACAGCATGTATCTCGTGGTCGCAGGACTTAATATTACATACTACCTAAAAAAAAACATTTATACATTGGCATAAATAACGCATTCCTTTTAAGTGTACATAATAAAGGATAATTGCATACCTGTATTTACCAATATTGTTTGATTGATACTTATGAGAATGAGTGTTTTATCGAAAAACAATTAAATGAAAAAAAAAATGTTGGTTCAAAGATTATTTGTCCATTTAAAATTAGAAATCTAGTTTGCTTTAGTATATAAAATCGGTTATTATTTTTGCATTGTATATGAGACGAAAAGATATACAATATACTTGTGCTACTGTCTATATGACGATTACCAACCATCATGTTTAATGCATCATAGAGCTAAGAAAATTGCATTCTTTAAGGTGACATACGCTACACACTTTGATATAATCACACACGTGGTTTCTTGTTAGGCAGCTGCAGAGGAAAACTCTTCTTTACTCGAATCAATGACGGTAAGCGCAGTTCAGTTTACCATCGGCATTGTGATAGTGCCAGTCATAATTGTCCTAGTCCGTAACATACTCAACATATTAAAAAAGATCTAGAACTTCTCGGAAGACCTCCAGGACAAAACATGCGAGCTAGAAGCGGAGAAACACCGACCGGAAGAGCTTTTGTACCAGCTCCTGTCGAGGTCGGTTGCTCAGCAACTGATAAATGACGGAAGCATATTACCGTAGTCATATCTTTCAGTGACAATTATGTTTTCAGATGTTGTCGGATTTACTCGCATTTCGAAGTACGTCTTTAGCAACTTAAGTATAGCTTTCAAAAGAGTACACATCAGTAACTAAAACTGATATTATGTTACATATGTTTTATTTTTTAAGTGTTATTGTTTAAATATTTGTTAAGTTAGTGTCACATGTATACAGATTATTTTCTCGCGAATGTCGACACATTTTCAGAATTAACATTGTGTGTTAAATTAAAGTAAATCATGGTGAGAAGATTTTTTTTTCAATGTCTTGCAAAAGTTAAAAAAGGTGGTAATTTGCATAATGATAGTGTATCCATCAATATAAATATGCTAAAATACATTTTATTGTGTTGGCGGATATCGAAAATAACATCACAAATAACATAATTTACATAAAGGCTCTTTGCCATCAAGCAATAATTACAAATATGCAGTTTTTTTGCTACAATCGAGGTGTGTTTCCATATTGCCGTTAGTAATATCTGGGCTACAAATATGTTACATTAATGCTTGTCCCTCTGGTGATAATCGAAACACATTTTTGGATTATTATTTTTGAAGTTCAATTACCTCGATGCAAGTGGTGAATTTGTTGAATAGTCTCTACATTGCCATCGACACCAGACTCAAACATCTCGATGTCTATAAGGTTGAGACAATTGGTAAGTTACCCTTTTCCGGTTTGAGTTAGGCCATTGATTTGTTTATGCTATCACAATTTCCGTAGTTTCCCACTACTTCTGTTCTTCCTCCCCACACGAAAAGACATAAAAATAAAATAAATCGTTTTATTAATAATTGCTATATCTTCCAAATTTCATTAACACAAATAAAATTTAAACAAAAGTGCGATGATAAAAATAGGAAGCAGTACGAAGTGACACCTTGCATAGGGTTCGGTGCCAATTGAATTAGTGCAATTTGTAAATCGTTCACAACTAACGGAAAGACAATTCCACAACATGCTCATCTTATCGATCATTCCGTAAAATATATCAAAAACTGTAAGCACGAATGTTAATTGCGAATACTGTGTATGTAATTCGCTTTATTGTCTTAAAGCATGAACAGCAACCTGTGGAACATTATGAACGTCAGGTCAAATTTTTGATAAATTGGTTGAGTTTTACGGCTTAAGATGTAGTATGTAAAGGGACTGTAAACCACAAATGACAAGTTTTAGTTTATATTGATTAAATATCACGACTGGTATATAACATTACTTGATTTTTTTTTTAAATTTTTACTTTATTTTTGTATTTATTTATTTTTACTAGGTATGCATACCAGGTAACTACCAGTTAACTATAAATAACGCAAGTAGATTGATCATCATCGTCACGTTATTTATAGTGTGTATATCGTTATGTCACCTATTTTTGCGATGTACTTTCCATTTCACATCGCGAAATTTTATTACCGAATATACTGCAAATATGAACTTTTTTGAAGTAATGTAATATACCAGCCGTGATATTTTAATCAATATAAACTAATAATTGTAAACAAATACGTTATTTTAGAACTTTTCATTTTTTCGTCATTCGTGGTTTACAGTCCCTTTAATAGTTAGGAACAACACTGCAGTTTAGTAACAAGCAATACACAGCATAATGTCCTAAATTGGTTTTGGTGCACACGCGTTTTATATAACTATTTATTTTCAAGGGACGGATATATGGTGTCGTCCGGTTTACCCAACAGAAATGGGGAAAAGCATGTGGCAGAGATAGCAAGATTGGCTTTGGATTTATTAACAACCATACAGGAAAAGCAGATGCCAACCTTACCGGAAAAGACAATAAGCTTGAGATTGGGTTTCAACACTGGTGCGTGGGAGGTATATACATGTGCTCGTACACAACTTCGATATTAGCTACTAGTTTAATGTATTCATATATAAGCGAGCATATATTAAAAATCGGTTATGGTCTAGTCATTACCCTAGTTTCATTCTCCATTGTGTATAAGACAACATGTCACACTTAGCGTATACGAACACTTACTTGAGAATGGGTTTCAAAACAAGCTTCGTTATTGGCTATATTAGTGCATGTATCATATTTTAAACATCGGTAATATTCTAGCCAATTCCATTTGTGGCGTACTCCCTTTTATAAGTTATTATTTCACAGTTACCGGAACAGAAAAAGTTGCTTTAAATCGGGTTCAACACTGGTGCGTTAGCGTTATATGCAAGGACTTGTACAAGCTTTGTTATTGGTTACTTAATAACGTTTATAATGGAGCTAAAGTCAAACATTGGTATTGTCGAATCATTACACTAAGTCTCTGCTATAACTTGCATTACGCAATATGTTACCCGTTTCCATCCAAACGCATCAACTCGTAATCAATGCCTTTATTATCGGAAACATTTACATATTTCGGACGTCATGAGTTTCAGGACCGGTGGTAGCAGGCGTAGTGGGTGTGAAGATGCCTTGCTATTGCCTCTTCGGTGACACGGTTAACACTGCCTCGAGAATGGAGTCAACAGGACTACGTAAGTCGGTTAACATATGTTTAAACCAAACGAATCGTTGTGAATAGGTTATCTAGTCTTTGTTCATGTGTCTACATACTTAACAGTCACCAGGAAAAAACATGGAATTTTGGTATCAAAAGAAAGTAGCATTTAACGCTTAAAATTTTAAACAACTATACATGGTTGCTATACTATAACACTAAACTCGAGTGAACAGTAACTTCTTAAAGATTTTTTTTTATAAAGTTAAATAAAAAAAATATTTGAAGATCTGATTAATTGTTTGGAAAGCAAAGATTTGTTAACAACGTTTTTATAGTTTAATTGTCATTGTGTATTCGATGACCCTCGTCGTGTGGTGTGCATCTAGTGTCGTGAGTAGTGAAACTTTAGCTCGTTACCAATATAGAGACAACATACTTTACTATAACTTAATGTCACTATCAGAAAGTTTATCTTAACAATATCTAAACAAGGTTTGAATCTTGGCCACGTATAATCAAAACCTTGGTCTACAGGTCAAATTGGAAAAAAACGGTTAAATACTATATATGTTCCATAAATCTGAATGGTGCGCCTGGAAGTTTTGTCTAAGCAAACCCTGATTTACTGACATCTATATGCATTTCTGAGACACTTGTGATTGCAAGGAGGACGGATTATAATTTATTTTGCTTACGTTTCAAGTTTTGCAGATGTAAGATGCGTTTTACAGGTGAGCGCTTAAGGATCATCATGAGCATCATTTTCGGTGTCTTTTGATACTTTTTTTTAAAGATATACATGCATTATATATTTATATTTATCTGGCGATATAAGGCCGTTATAGTAGACAGAAACCTGTCGGTTTAGCTGTGATCAACCATCGAAGTAATAACTATTTTTCTGACTTTGTCAGCGTCACGATTACAGATGACCGAGTCGTCTGCTGCGAGCCTCTGGCAAATAGGCGGATTCATCATTTCAGAGAGAGGAACTGTACAGGTCAAGGTTAACACTTCAAAATTGCGCAGAATGCTTTTATTTCACAATAAATGACTTGACAACATTTACTCTATTAACATTAAACATAACCGTGAATAAGTTCCTAAATTGTATATCTAATAAGATATATATAATATATAAGATATATAAGCTACACTTAGGTTACACGTTGTGTGTTTTTCCCGAAACTATGTCACTTTCTGAAATACACATTCCTGCGAAGAACATTTAATTACATAAAGCGCAATTTAAAACTAAGGTTCTCAAAATCACTTTAACATATTTTTACTTGATAATCGATATATTATGTAAGACACAACGACTTACTATACACCACTTTGTAGTTTTCTCGTGAAGCAAAGTATCGACGACTTGTTAGTATATAATTCATAAAGTATGTACGTGTCATTTTAAGTTCACTTTCACGTAGACCAATAGCATGGGATCATTGCTTTGGAGAATCTCAATTACTCTTATGAATATATTCATCACTCATATTTTTGGTTTTGGAATACAAACATTGAAACTATCTACCTACAATTAGTGTGCATGTTACACAAAATGTAATTGGTTTATTATTCAATCATCGCAGGGAAAAGGCACCATGAAGACATTCTGGCTAGACGGCGTCTCCGATCAACCAGGAAACAATCTACGAACAAATTCGCGACCGTTCGTGGCAGAATAGCCATTGATTTATACAGACTTTTCTTTGATAACAGTGATAGATCTGTCCAGCAGCACGAACGTAGTTAAGTGTTGACATATCTTGCAAGGCGATACCTTAATACGGGAAAGTGCCGATACAGTGTGAATTTACTGCATGTATTCAAGTGAAAACATACGGCCGTACGCATTTTTTTTTTCGTTAGTAACTGTAAATAAATTTGCATATTGAACATGGAACACACAATTGGAAAAATCTGTTAACTAAACTGTGTCGTTAATGAACTATTTATACCAACAAAGGTAGTACAATTGTATTGCGGGTTGAAGGATTTTTTTTATAATTACTGGCTTTATCAATATTTATTTTTAACGAGATTGTGTGCTGTTGCGATGAATTGAGTAATTCTTGCTTCATAGTTTGAAGACAGCTTTTGCCAAACAGACAATCAGATGAACGAAGATGTATATCAAACATAACCACAGCCATTCAACGTTTACTTTCGATGAATACCAATCAATAAATGATGGAAATTTATTAACGGTATAAAAATTGTATCAGAATCGTAATAAAAGTTTTTGTCGAGTTAACTATGGGTATTGCTATATTGAATTTCTTTAGTTAAACAATCTCATAATTTTACATGGTTGTGAACGGCGATAAATCGGGGGAAACAACGTGTTAGGGATCAAATGGGCTGGATTATTTCATATGTGATTCGAGTTTGACAAATTAAATTACCACACTTGATGAGTTGGAATTTCACTCGCTCTACTCGGACGCACACAATCCTAAATCAATAAGCTTAACTGCTAACAAAAAACAACTGGTTGAAGTATCCAAAGAACATGTCCAAGAAATTAAACTGTTTTACCCTAAGTATAACCATGAGGTCAATCACAATTAATACAGAAAGACAATAGATAATATTCATTAAAGGTGTGCAAAGATTATAAGCAATACGAATAAACCAAAACAGCTTAAATGATATTTTATCGCATATCTCGCGTTTGTTCTTAAGCACTGCCAAAGAACGTTCGGGTTTAAACATGTCTCCTCAAACAAACACCATCGATCGTAATTGTCTAAATGGTAAGGCCTCGATTGCAATTTTGCGCGAACATAATGGGACTTAAATGCATGCAATGTAAATAGTGTAAGTCAATGGCTTAAACAGCTAGATTTATACAAGCGAACGTTAATGAACTGGAAGATTGAATTCTACAATGTCTATTAATATGAACTATTGATGTTTCTATATTTGTATTTTTTTGGAACCGATAAGTGAAAATTAATAAATAAAACAAACCTCATCAAAACTAGATGTATTATTACTATGTTTATAGATAAACTCAGAATAATATGTTTCTGATATTGAACAAATATTATGATAACTAGATTTTAAGAGATTATTATGTTTCATACGTGGATGTTCTTCCGCATCAAATTAGGGCTGTCCCTTTACATGTACGTTGAGGTGGGCGGAGCACAGTGGAGCAGATCTTTAACTGCAGAGTCATAATTGAGAAACAACTTCATCACCAACGTGAGCTCTTCCAAAACTTCATCGACTTTAAGAAAACTGTTGATGCGTCATGATGGCCTATGTCAGGTTCTAAGTGGATTCAAAATCGAAGAAGGGATTGTGCACATCATACAAGAACTTTACGGAAACGCCAGCAGCGCAGTACTTCTCAATGGACAGAAAAGTGACTTCTTCAGGACATCAGTGGGCGTTTGTCAGAGTTTGTCTGCTCTCCCCCGTCTTGTTCCATCCTTTCCTTACGAAAATAATTGAGGAGACCCTCCAAAACACCAAATATCCATTGATGGAAGACCTATCTCTAATGTGAGATTCGCTGATGACATTGACCTCATGAGAGGGATCAGCAGTGAACTCCAAGACGTCACCAACAGACTCTATGAAAGAGCAGGTGAAAATGGAATGGAGATCAGCACGGAGATGTAGAAAATCACTGTGAACAAGACAAGTGTAGACATCAAAAGGAATGGCGTGAAGCTGGAAGAAGTGACAAGCTTCAAGTACTTAGGAACAACCCTGTCCAATGATGATACCTGTACCTCTGAGATCCGAATAAGAATTGCAATGGCGCCCGAAGCGATGGCAAGACCGAGCAGGTTGTAGACAAGCAGCTCCATTAGCTTCCTCACCAAGTACAGGCACCACAAATTCCTTGTAGTCTCCATCCTACAGTACGATAACGAGACCTGGATGCTTCACGCGGAAACAAAACACAGGATACAGGCCTCTGAACATAATTGTCTCTGAGGACTGCTTCGCATCTCATAAATTGAGAAAAAGACCGACGCGTGCGTCCAGACGATGACTGTAAGACTAGTTTGCCCACAAGAGCCCCTTCTTGCCAGCGTCACACGGCGAAAGCTCGCTGGGTTTTGACACGTCACCAGGCACGACTTTCTGAGACTTTGCTCCAGTCCACGCTAGAGGACTGCCGAGGCCGTCAGAAGAAAAGCTGGATTGACAATATTAAAAATAGGACGTCTTTCCCTATGGATTAGCTACTCTCAGAAGCCCTCAATATACCTGATTGGCGGAGGATATCTGTGTCGTCTTCCCTCATCTACCCCAACGGTCCGACCTGTCAAGGGAATGATGATGATATGTAGGTAACACATAATACAGTGGCCCACGTTATTCGCTTTGATAGGTTACCAGCATAGTGCCAAGTGTTAACACATTAGTTCAATGAATAAAGCTGCCTTGTGTAATAAATTACAATACATGCTCATATTGTCCAAAATTTGTGAATCATATATATCCGAAACCTCATTCATTCTTGAAATAAACTGTGACAATAAAGTCCAAAAACAGTGACATTCAAATTCAATTTGTATACAAACAGTGAATGCAGTATATTTAATCAGCAATACTAACCACGCACAACTGTTTAATAGCCTATTTAGTGTAGGTTTCCAGCGTTATTTGTTTCAAATTGGGTCCTTAAAGAAAATAATGGGTTTCGTTTGTAGAGATGAAAACACACACGTAAATGGTAATATACTGATAAAATGGTATAATTGCTTACCTTGGTAGAAAGAATGTAGGCGATGTTACCTTTTCAAGGAAAACAGGATTAAAAGCACAATTTGTCCGTTTAACTTCCACATAAAACATTTCCAAACTCGACGAGAAATAGTCACACCAGAACCCTACAGGAAATAGTAGAAAGAATGTAGGCGATGTTACCTTTTCAAGGAAAACAGGATTTAAAACACAATTTGTCCGTTTAACTTTCACATAACACATTTCCAAACTCGACGAGAAATAGTCACACCAGAACCCTACAGAAAATAGTTATAAAGTAACTGAGCACTGTGTTATAAGTGCCTTCGTGTTTTTAAAAATATTGCAAATGAAGAAGCATTGTTATTTCCCACATGCAATGCTTATTATTTTTTATGAGACGAATAGTTTATGGTTTCATTATGATATTGAAAACCATTCCTATTTATTTATAGAAAAAGCTTCTATTATCTCTGCAAAGTTTAAAGTTAAGGAATTAATAAAGTGATATAAGTCATCAAAACATTCATGGACTTTATTTATACACATGAAAACTTTGAACACAGAAGGATACGTTTTTTGTAAAAGGGCCGGCAAAAGAGGGCGAGGGTCTAAGGGTTTGCGTTACTTTGAGACAAGAAAATGAAACCCCTGTTTTAAACATATTTATTTCTATTTGTAAATACAGTATTTATCAAAACGCAAAACAAAATACGTACTAGAAAAGGATTGATAGTAAATAAATTATCATTTAAAGTTTCTCTTGCTGTTGTTATATTTAAAAATATATCTTGTGAAACCGTTGCACAAATAATTAGCCCAAACTATTGCTTTTTTACACATGAAATAACAAAAAATGAGCATGGCCCTATACTACAATGAAGCTTTCAGATCGGAACGGTTGTGCTTGTTTTTGTATAATATGGTTATAAATGATAGACACTTAAATTTGTAACAATGGACAAAAAGGTCATTTTAGTTAAATGTATTCGCAAAAAAGAGAACAGAAGAGCATCGATACACACACGTATCTAAACAATTAACGTCCACACGCGACAGTATTGTTTTTAAGACCACTCTCTAAACAAACAGACACAGAAGAAGTAAGTCGAAACGTATTTAATGAGAACCAATATTCTCGGAATCAGTTATTTGGTATTTAATTACACTGTAAACTTATCATTTAAGAACCCCATGGTAGAGTTAAACATAACATTAGACGACATACAAAATAGTATCAACAAATTAGATATAGCCTTTGTTCATTAAATGTTTTGATTAATATATTCTTAGAGAAAAGTAAAAAAGTAAAAAGCGATATGACCAAGACCTACATACACCAAATGCTTATAATGATAAAATGACGCTATAATGTGTTGTTTGCTGTAAAAAGCACCAACATATATAGTGATGTTTTGTTTTTATACCGTTTTAGCGCACTGTAAAATAGAAGGATTACGTATGAAAGACGTTCGGGAGTTTTGTTCATTTTTTGTTGTTAAAAAAATGGTTATAACATCCCACAGAAAGACTTTATGAAAACTGTGAATGCTGTGTTTTTATACGTTTAAAACACAAGTGTACATATTATGAACGATTTGATAACGTATGTTGCCTACCTCTCACCTGAGTGATTTATACGTATATGAATCGGGGAATACGAACGCGTGAAAATATTAGGTCAACTTATCATAATAATTATATTATAGTTGAAATCACACTCCTGACATTACATGAACAATATTCAATATATCATATCAGCAATCAAAGTGGTATGATCTTTTTTTATCTAAGAATTCTAAAACAAAAATTACTTACTGGAGTATGTGGAGAACAAACACGTATGCATAGATGTAGAATTCCAGAGTACGTTGGGCATATAAAACGTATTCTAGTTGTTATTTCACGACACTCGCCTATGACCAACGACACTCGACTAACCGACACTCGACCAAGACCAACGATACTCGACATGACCGACATTACTTTCTAATCACCAACAGCCCTGAACAATGATCAAAGGAGCGCGACATTTCAAGACAAACTAGGATTTGACGGGAATTATCCAGTGGCAAACGAATAACGTTTATGAAATACAATGAAATCGACATTTGTCATTGGATTGTGATTGTCCCAGAATAGCATGAGAGTTGTACGCGTCAATTAGAAGCCAAACACAAATGAGGCCAATCGAAACTTAACATTTTAATTCAACTTAATTAGGTACAAATATTCAATACTATTCAATACAAGATATTGTAGGACGAATAAACGAACTAACAATAAAACATCAATACAAAGTTTACACACACGAAACTGTTGAATATAAAGACTTGGACAAGAACGTGATTACCAGCAAAATAAATAATAAGAGTTAACCTCTAACTGCGACAACCCAAGCAAGTAGAATGTGAAGTGACAAAGGAGTGTTTTCCCTTAGTGCGAATAAACGGGCGATATGATATACAGTGAACATGATTTTCTGGAAATCTTCTCTGCATTTCTATCAACGGACTTTTATAAAACTATGGCAAAACCCAAGAAACATTATCAGGAGAGAAACGCTTGTTAACACACACTTGTCTTGTATTAAAAGCAGTTGAATAATCGCATTAACAATACAGGGCAACAATAAATCACAACATTAAGCATACAATTGGGGTCGCCTTGGAATGGTGAATGAAAGGATTGGGGGTTTAAACCGATTTAATACAAAAATCCGATACCCCGAAACGCAAGTTTTTGCTCTTAATATAAAAGTAATTTTGTTAAAACTGTTGTTCGGAACCCATAACAAATTTGGTTTTCTTTAAATTTCTATGAGGTCAAAATAAAACGGGTTTAAATCCATCGGGCGATGTATTGTCTTTTAACCTCAAATCTTTTGCCAACATGAGAATATTCTTTTGGAAAAAAAACACATGTCGTTAACCGTTGTTTGTTTCTGTTGACTATTAGAGTTCTGAATAAGATATATTGCAAAACTAACAGGTAAAAAATAAAATACAAAGAATGCCGTTCGGAGAATATTTGTTAAAACTATATAAATATTAAACCTTTCAGGAAATGTTATAATACGTGAGGTCACACCACATGAATGGTGACACAACCTTCATATAGATGAAGCTATTAGGAAAGGGTTCACAAAAGCAAACACATGTGCTGTTTAAGGTTTTTGACGTCCATTGAAGTATTGAACATATCTTACATGAAAAAATAAAAACTTTTAAAGATCCGTAAATACTCAAAATCAACGATTACTTCATAAAAAAAGCTAACCCATACAAATATCACAGCTCTTTTTAGCAAAAGCCGAAAGTTCAACGCAAGATTTGGTATGGTGACATTGATTTTACGAGATACCAAATGTTCATATTTTTTTGTGGGATAATATATTCCATTTGATTTTCCCGCGACGATATCCGGACATTAACGATCAATCACGAGATTGCCTTCGGGCAGCGTCAGAAGCATGAAGTTGTTTCCCGTTATCTACTGGAGTTTGAAAAGTAGGGCAATTGTATTTATTCATGATAACTTATTAACATTTCAAAGGTCATTCTTTCGATTATTAGAGTATCTTTTATAAGTTTATTAGTTCAAACAGCATATACTGTATTGCTTTGTAAATGTTATTGAAATGGTGTGAAATGCATCGCTTAAACCTGACTCTTATCAGAACAGCGCAATATAATTATTATAGTACCGTGCTTATAAATAAAAATAGCTTGCATTAATTAAGCAAAATAACGCAAACCGGATGAATCCGATCCTGACTCGAGATCATCCGTAAAAAGGAACAATATGACACCGTTAAATGATTTTAGATGCTAAAACATTGCATAATGTTTGTATGTTAACGTTTTTAAACCAATGTTACTTGTTTTAGGGTTTTCCTATTGCAATTAACCTTTGTATGCCGCTTTTTGTTGTTGAAATGTGTATACAGCATAATAGTATTTGGCAGTGTTTACGGATTTTTAAGGGATTAAGTTTATTTGGATTTGACCTTAAGTGTATTAACACGTATAACCGTTACAACCTTGATAGACTATGTATAAACCTGTACAACTTCCTCAGTAATCAAGTACAATGAAGCTGCCAAATATCACTCCCAGCTTTATTTCACCGGATGAAGATGAAGCATTATCCAAGACGTTTGTACCAATAGAATGATGAGTTGAGTGGATTTTGCGATGATTCAAACTCCTAATGGGATAAGAATTGGTGCAAGTAAATACTCGATCTTGGATATACATGATTAGCGAAGTTATCCTTTTGGTTCACACATCATAAAATTAAATGTTCATCTACAGTGCTGGTTGTTTGCATACAAATAAGGCAATACTAATGCAAGAAGGCGCCTCATTTTGATTTCTTACGAAATGCATAATATACCTATGACGCAATCGTTTAAACATTATTGCGCCAATAAAACTTATTGGGACATAAAACATGACATTAACTTGTTTCAAATATTCATCATCATTCGCAGCGAAATCCCCTCTGTCCTGCCCATCATGTTTTATCGACATCGTCTGCAATCACATCAAATTCTTCTTGGTCTGCTGAATACTCGTACATATTTTGCGAAGCTAATGGTGTAGTAACAGGGGTCTTACAAATGTTGCGAGATCCAAATCCTATATTAAAACAGAAGTCCCTTTAAGTCTCAAATAAATTCAAGTACCGGAATGTTAGAAAATGGATCTGTGCAATTCACCTCACAAACGATTTTAATTCCAGATGATCAAACGTTTTTACGTTCAATTTACATTCGCATGCCGTTTAGTGTAGATCATATCATTCTGCGTGCATTAATCTGTTAAACGTTTATAAAAGGACCGCCTGACACGCATACATCCATAACACGAGTTCTAAAAGAACGGAAACACTCTGAAACCATATTCAAAGAGACAATGGTCATGTATGATAAACATGCAAGTCCAGTGCATAAATCACAACATTGTCTTAAGAATTAACATTAAATAAAAAATGATCATGTACAGTTTAATAATTTCGGTATTGTTATAATTATATGCTGATAAAGTTGTTGACTAGAAGGACATGAGAAAGGCTTATATTTTGATATTCACCGATAACATGGTAACACCGTATCATAGCACTGATCATTAAAACAACACATTTAACACATTTTTAGATCAAATATCAAGCAGAGCATAAACAATGTTTCATGAACAGATGTAAATTGTGTACTAAGCCTCGACTATGTGTTAACAAAACATAAAACTGTAATTCTTTCATTTCGAATATTGTGCTAAATGCTTATTATTGTGATATTTTGCAAACACGATTTGTTGCAATGTAAAAACACGTTATACACTAATATGAACAATATATTTTATAACAAATTGTATACAAGCACTTTTATACAAATACAGTGTAGAACAAATATACAAAAAGTGAAGCTTCAGCTTCACCAGCAGGAGATAAACCTTATTAAACTTATAAAAGCGGACTTTTACAAATGACAAGGAAGGTAATAGCCAAACAGTGCGAAACAAAGCACATAAACAAGACAAGACACACAGCAACACATGAAACAACGTTGATATAACTGGAGTCCCCGCATTGAAACGTTCAATACAAAGCATGGAGCTCCAATCTTCATACTTGACCGAACTTATGTATAAAACAGATGCTTGCACATGAAAATAAACATCGTTGCATCCCAAATCATATTAAAAAGCAATAAAGGCGATCACATTTCAATATAATGGCGACTTAACTGCTTCTAAATTGTTATATACAAACCGATGCAAGAGCAAGACAAGTGCCACGTTTTGAGGCGAGACGGAAAACACATGAACCAATAATCAAATATATATCGGCTTTGATAACAAAACTTGTGAGACATAATGCCATATATGGCAGATATACTTAATATTCAATAATAAAGGGCATATTTTAAACATTAAGTTGTGCAAGTTACTTTAAGATTTAAAAAAGTGTCTCCTTAATGTTGAACGGAAAAATGAATCCCCAAGAAAACTACAAACAATAGCATCTTTATTTTTTGAATTCTAAATAAAGTGCACATTTGAAAAGAAATAGATTTAAACAAAAAACGGAAAAAAACGACGCTTGTATTCGTGTTGACTTTAGTCGAAAATCAGGCAAGAGACATTTGTTAACGTGAAATAACTATCATGTTTCAACACGTTCTGTTGCACAAACCAACAGGGGCGATACGTACGCGTGGTTTATGTACGTTGGCAAACACGGAAGTTCTTGAAAATTGAACACCAGTGAGAAAAGTCTTGTCGAAAACGACGACTTCTTTTCCCTAAAGGTCACATGTCAATATCGGGTCACATCAAGCAGAATGGGACATGATAAATAATCCACACTATAGAAAGGAAGAAATAAACGTTATAACAAACACATATATTATAATGAACGCGACGAATATGAATTCGCTAATCTAACGACAGATAACCACACGGGACCACGACAATGGAGACAACGATCGGTCTAAAAGAATGACATGGAATTTTGATTTTAATGGCAAGATTCTCGTTATCCAGAATACGCTCAATGAGTAGAATGGAATGCGTAGACAACGTTGTATTCATTACATTAACACTTTATTTAATAGTTCTTAAATGGAATGTACGATGCGTCATGAAAATCTGCATTATAATTGTAGAAATCATTTAGACACACCGAATTAGTTATTGTGTTGACTATTGAGCACCAATTATAACCACGTTCAGCTTGCTTTTAAACTACTATCCGTTATACGTATTGTGCAACTTGAACGAGAACGAAGAAAGGAAAACGGTGTGTCTACAGTAGAAAATCTCATAAGGAAATGTCAAACATTTGCAAAAATCACAAATAATACATGGCGTGCATTTAATTTACACTTTTTAATGCTGTACAATGACTCTTGAAGAGGTTATACAAAATAATAAACACAACCAGCATCACTTAGTATAATGTTAAGTTATTATTGTCGTCACTTTGCATTGTAAAGGGCGATAAACTAAACCCGTGCGCATGAATATTTAATATTAAAATCATATTATTTTACATTTTCAATTTAGACAAAAAACTACGACATTAATTATGATTTACACTAAGTTAGATACATTAAGTGGAAGCTTTATGTGAGCTGCTCCCGCACACGAGACATAAATTGTCGTTCAAGTAACGTTCAGCTTGACATTTTCATCCATTAAACCTTCAAAGCATAAGCAATTTATTGCAATATATACCCGCTCAGATGAAACAGAAACGAGTAAGTTTAGTTGAAGTTACACGCGGGACGCACTCGTTATATTGCTGAAATTTAAATGCTAAAATAAGTAGATATCCCTTATAAACTTTAGTATAAAACACCTGTCTATTTTACATACACTACAATACACAAACTCGCTCGCTTTAACACACATCGATTAAACAAATCATAACTCAGCACGCACACTGATTACATTTTTATTTTAATGATGAACGTAAATACTAAATTGAATTATATTTTGTTTGAAAAAAATGTAAAAAAAAAATTTACTGGTGCGAACTAATGTACGTCGGAAAACTACCATATAGTCGGCAATCTAGATATAGATATATCAAATACCTAAACAACTGACTTTTTAAACAATTCTTTCGTTTTAATATCATAATTAAATTACTCGCAAAATGTACTACTTTCCAAATAAAAAAATCATAGATATTATCAAATGTAGATTAACATCGGAGCTTTAGGAGAAGACATGATACGGTATCTTGTTTTAAAGTAAACTGGGCAATGCATTATAAAGCCCTTAGGCTTTTACAATTTTATAACTAATCATCAGAGGAAATGCAATTACAGATCTTTAAAAGTCAGCTGTTGTAATGTAATTATTTACAAGAGGACCATGATGGCTTTAAAGTGCTCAACTGAGTTAAGGGACAACACTTTTTTCAGGATTTGACCAGAAACGAACCTAGCAAGAGAACAATAAACAAGGCACGTATCCATAGGGCAGATATGGCCAAATTCCACTTTTATCTCAAAACTCCGCTTATGTTAAACATAAGCTGTTAATAGTGTGACCTTGACCTTTAAGTTTATGAAAGAGGTGCATGTAATACGTTGCAGCACTCAGTCTTTGCATGGTAGTCATTTGTGGTGAGTTCTTAAAATCGAAAGATAGGAGAAAAAGTTGAAGTTTGTAAAAACTGTTGTATAGCCGCCTTTTGACATCTCAGAGAGATTCTGACGTATGAGTTTCGGATACAGGTTTTATGCACGAAATGTCTTCATGGCGATATAGTTTAAAATAGCATGATGAATAAAGTTTCAGCCCGAACAAGCTGTTTCATGGCCAATTGTGATATTAAAGTGCGACATTGACCTTTGAGGAAGGGAAACAAGAGTTAAACATGACATGAACTGCATTTTTAACATCCATTAATATATGGTTAAAACAGAAATTTTCAAGATGTTTTATGGCTTAATTTGACTTTTGACCACTACGTTTAGCCTTAACCTTTTAGGTCGGAAGACGTTTGTTACACGCGACACATCATAAAATAATTGTTTGTTTGTGTGCCAAGTTTCAAATTTCAAAATGTGCAATTTTTGGAAAAAGTATTACTGATACAGGAATTGTCAAGTTTATTAATGCCCCAATGACTTTTAACCACTAAGGTTGACATTGAGATTTGTGATTTGAATAAGAGTCTATAAGCGACGCGTCGTTTTATTGTGATGGAAATTAGTGCATCGTTAATTCAAAATCCATCAATATATGACAAGGGTTGGGCTTCCAAAGGAAATGTTGAAGAGTCGTGTAAGATAGATTGATGGACAGTGCAACTGCTATATGTCCCATCGAAAGCGGGCATAATATAAATCGAGCCTTGGCGAATCAAAATACGATCAAGTAAAGTTAACTGACAAAGTAGCGGCAACAATCCTATATACACTATTAATATAATTTGTTTTGCAAGTTGCATAAGCTTAACTTATTACAGGGTTTATAACACGTATTTGTTACATTTGACGATGTGACATAGCTTTTGAAGGCATGTGATCTAAATTCAAAATCGGCTTATATGTTTTCAAGATAAACATTCTGACAAAGTTTAATCCATATTTAGTCATAGTTCCGGACGCACGTGTCTCCTATATTCAAATTCAAGACAAACAATTATAAGATAAAGACTCTGACCGAGGGTCATCATGATTGAGTTATAAACGTGGCTTCTTCTGTTTGGGACGCACATGACCAAGAACTGGGCTTATACATTGTTAAAATGCGCATTTTGACTAAGTTTCATCATGATTCAATCATGAATGTGGCTTGCAAATATAAGAAACAAAAAAGCTTTTAACTTCCGTCTTCAAAAATCGTGAACAGCCCTTCATTTTCTAAAAACAATTCGAAAGCAATCCGAATAGTTTTTTTTGTGACATTCAAAAGCCAGAGTTTAAGATGCCATAGAATAATTAAAACACGCATACACATAAGGTGTAAATATAAATATAATCACCGTAATAATATTCTAGTTATAACTAGATAGTAGGACCATCAGCAAATATGATATATATTTATTAAATATTTCATCGTATATCAAACATTTCCCTTATGGTGAAAATAAAAAAAGTTAAATTTCAGTTAGATCCTCGTAATCTGAAAGGAATATGGTGCTAATGTGCATGTTGAATATTTAGCATTTATTGAACGATTTCTGAAACATGTGAACATATGTCTAACCTTTTGCACAAAGATTAATAATTGGTAGAAATGGGCCTTTGTTGAACCAATGATTTATATTAAATGTGTATTTGTTGTTGCAATGTTCACTTACGTTCACTTACTTCCTTTATTTATTTATACCGCTTCGACATCTCTCGAGCATCAAATTGCATTCGTGCGATGATTCATGATGTTCGCAATATCTGTGTGTATGTGTATATTTTTTGTGTCAATCTAAATCTTGCATGTGAACAGCCCCTGCTATGGCTGCTGCTTCATCATCATAACAATCATTAGCTGCACTAGTTCAGTTATTACATGTACACGTATATTCAAATCAGTGAAGGCACTGGAGGTATTCACTTGTGCATAATATTTGACCAAAGCCAATGTTCAAAATAAAATTCTTGCTTTCAGATTTAAATAAAACAAAACACTATGATTTGTATAAAATTATTTTCGGTCACTTAACCATGAATGTTAAGTTGGAATATCAAATTCCTTTTCCAATATGAGTGCACTTACGTTATAGAACCATCATAGATTTAATCCTGGCATGGGTTCACAAAATTGTTTTTATGATAAAAACTATGGGGAAATCGAAAATAACGTGTCATCGATCCAAAAAATTTAAATGCATAAATAATGTGTTAAATAAACTCCTATTTGGAACATTTTACATTCAACAATTATCCCAAATGGTTTTCCAATTAACAAAAATTTAGTTTTGTATACGTTCTTACTACTTCGGCAGTAAATCGCATCAATACAAATCGATGGTTCATTTTTTCTATTGCGCATAACTGTTGTTAAGACACACACCGCAAAAAAACAACATCCACACTGATGCATTACTTTGTTATGTTTTTCTTCGCAGAATCGATGTACTTTTACCTATTAGCAGCGATTCCATATTCTCCAAATCATGATGCAAACTTGGTACCAATGTTTATGTGCACAGAATCGAAGCCAGTTTTTAATCTGGGTTACGTGCGTTAACAAACTAGGTCTCCAGGTCACTTCTTACACTTATCTTTTAACAACTCTACAGGCCACAGGTATGACTCAATTATGAACCGTAATAATAGAGACAATTAGAGGTGTAAAATCATTTATATTAAATCTTGGATATAATGTAAATCATTTTAATTACAATCAAGTGAAATTGGTTCAAAACCAAACACTTAATAAGCGAGACAGGCTTCTCTGGTTATGTATATCTGCCGTTGTGTATCGTGCAAACAGTAAGATTGCGTGGCTTTTAGCGTATATAAAATCCATTAGCCTGCCTTTATAATAATGTCTTTGTTGAATCGCTAAGTTCTTGCAATGCCTAAGTGCATTCAACAAGCTTCAGTGAATTGCAATGAACCAAATGTTTAATAATTACAAAAGGTCGACGATAGACAGTGTGTATCTCATGTTGGTAATTGACGTTGAATTCAGTATTTTACTGAATAAGAAAGTGGTTAATTCAAGGAACTTGTAATCAGATTTTCGTATTTTTGAAAAACAAAAAATCATTTCTTAACAAGTTGTCTTATTTGGAAAAAAGTATCAAAATATACTTTCTCGCTTCCAATGCAAAATTCATGCTGCTGATATCATTGGTTAATTTAAATGGTATGTTATTGATTTTTTTTTTACGAATTATCGATGCAAATTAAAAAGCGTTCACACGGTTAAATTGTCATTTTGCGAATTTTTATTGATGATTTTTATAGGAAGGATTTAACCAGGCATTCATTTCGCCCATCATACGACATTATTCTAAAGCAAAAAAGACGAAAAAAGAGGATCCGATGAAAACGTTTGCTTCCGCATAGGCGATGAACAGTTGCATATCAGAAACATAGCAATGTGGTTGCACAGTGGATAACACTATGTTTCGAATACTGAATGTCATGGTGTCGACTCAGCTATAATAGTCTGCCCCAAAACATCGCCAAATCCATATGCAAATAATAATCCAGTGAAAATAATGTTATATTCAAGAAATGTAAAGTTTAAGTAAAGAGCTAGACTTTCATACGCTATTGGCTTTGCATTGCTACCATAGGGCTTTCGAGTGGACGAGTTATGGGTGCAGTATATTTACATATATGCAATCTGACATGTCTCATTAATTACCCATATTAATCATGAACGATATTTATTATTTTTATTTAGAATCGGCTACGACTATTAACGAATTTCAGCAGGATATGAAGACCAAGTAAAGTCAAACTGTTCCCCGAATGTACGTAGCAAACGAGATATCATGACTTGAAGAACTCGGGTCACAGACTAGTAACGGTCAATGCAAACACACTGGGGGTTTAAAACGGTCGTACGGAGCTCCAAATATCATACTTGGCCCAAAATTAGTCATTTTATATTTAACTGTGCATAAACTAAAAATTGTAGCACCACATTTCAAATAAAAAAGCAACACAAGTGAATATATACAATTTAATTATTATTTATCATCTCAATGGTTATATACAGATCTGAGCACCAGGGGACCGTTTCTGGTACAATTTAGGGACGAAAATATACGTACGTATAAAGTTACGTACGTTTTTCTAAATGCGTAAGTGCGTTTCTATAACCCGAACGTAGCGTAAAACTTAGTTGCTATGTCGCGCGGACCTAATAGAGAGCATTTGAACATATCGTGTCTGTTTCATAAAGTTCGTATAAAACGGTTTTCTTTCGTAACAATTCTTACAAAATTCGTAGAAAATCCGAGCGTTTCGTAATACAATTTTTACTGCTACAAATCCGTTAATTCCGATGTAAAAGTTACGAGTGGTCAAGGGCTCTCGCAAATATGGCCGCATACGCAAATGTCGGTAGCCATTCTGGCTTGCAGGAAAGATTTTCAGACAGACTGACTGCGTACTTCACACATGTGTGGTTAGATAATTAAATGATTTCCCTTCTATCATGGACACTATACTATTTCGGTAGTTTTGTCTCACAATGCAAGACAAATGGCATTTACCATTTTCATTCATTTCTTTCCCTAAAATTCGTGTTATTTGATATCTTGAAAACAAAACTGCTATCAACATAATGCGTTTATTGATTTGAGTAATTCCTTCTTCCCCTGACGATTAACTGACCCAGCACTGACCCTTAAAGTCTTGGAAATGGAATTTACCGTTAAAGTGTTATTGTAACTGGCCCAAAATGAACATGCAGAGAGAAGTCCGCATTTCCCTACACTGATTAGTGTGACATCCTATACTATCGAAATGAATGGAGTGCATTCATTCAGGTCTGCTGGCGTTATGTAAAGGTCGAATCCCGGACAATCGCTCCTACGCTAATTTTGACAAGGCGGACAGTCACTCCTACATTATTTTGACAACCCGGACCGTGACTCCTACATTTTTTTGGCATTCGTTTCTACGTTATATGGACATCCGGGACAATGGTTCCTGCATTATTCCTATCAGGGACATTCGTTCTTACATTACGTTAATTGGAATAAGTGCCAATTTTGCGAATGGAATAAAACATAAAAACAACATGTTTTTAGGTTTCGCATGTTATTTAAGGAATGGTGACAATTTAATGTAGGAGCGATTGTCCGGGTTGTGAAAATAATGTAGGAGCGACCGTCTGCCCTGTCGAATTTAGCGTAGGAGCGATTGTTCGTGGGAGCGATCATCAAGATACTGTAAAGGGCAGCTACGTGGAAAAAAAGTGACAATTAACAATAAAGTGACAACCATATAAACATGTGTAAAAACGCTGTTGCCTGCTATATCAATCAATATTAGCACATACTACTGTATGATAGACACAGCAGTATTATTACAACTGTTTTCACACATTTAGATTATACAATGCTGATAAATAATTCTTTACAGTACGAAAAAAGTAAACTTTTACCCATGTTGACAATGAATCAATTCTATCACTCAGCAAATCAATGTCGCATTCGTTGCATTTGTTTGATAAACGTTCAACTTGTGATGGATAAAGACATGTTAAAAACGAAGGTTGAATGAATTGTCAAAAGAAAAATCGAACAAATCATAATTTTAGCAAATCTTCAATGCACACATCTACCCGTTGTCAACAATCAACGCAGGATTTCCGTTGGGCGTACAGTATTTTCCCATGCCCTACCATATATTAAGGTTTAAATACAAATAAAAGGTTTAAATTAACTAAAATGATGTTGCGTTCGTAGATATATAAAAATTGCCTTTTTTTCATTAGAAAAATCACAAATATCGGTACATACGCCGCCATAATTACGCAAAATAATTGAGTTACGCGAGCCTTTGAGCACACGTAACTTTACGTGCAAACATACGTTATACGTAACTTAACGCAGTTTATAGAAACGCTACTTACTTTACGTTTTGCACTTACGTGTGATTTTTGAACGTACGTAGTTCTAAGAAACGGCCTCAAGAACCGTTACTTTGTGAGGCACGTTGACATGACACCATAACAAGAAGAAACTACACTTTTTTCTTTATTAAAAAGCTTAAAAGATATAGCATCAAAATAGTTTTGACAGTCAGACCATCGGCGTGAAATGCGCAAGTAATCCACAATTACTGCACTAAATACATAAATAAATAGATAAATAAATAAATATATAATAAATAGATAAATAAATAAATAAATAAATAAATAAATTAATAAATTAATAAATTAATAAGTAAATAAATAAATAAATAAATCGATAAATAAATAACTTAATTAATAACTAATTTTATAAATAGATAAAGACATAAATAAAAATAAATAAATATGAGAGATCAAATTAAGAACAAATAATTTAAGAAACTGAATAGTACCAATCATATACACAGTGCCGAATTATATTGTATGTCCAGCAGTTATTTTGCTGTTTAATTTCATAACTCACGACCTATCCAATGATCATGTTTACGACCAATGCTATCGGAAAACAACAGTGCACCTCATTAGGTGATAAAAAGTCGCAAACTCGACACGCCTACACCATATAAAAACATGTATGTTCGGATATCATTTTAATCTGTTGTTTAAAAGGATATGATTAAGTAAGTATTAAAGTATGTGATAAATGACAATTCATTAAATATGATATATACTGTGCAAATTACAGTCTTCGTTCATTTTATTACTACATGTAATACGATCAAGCCTAAAACTGGAATTCCAGATAGAACAGAAACACGCACGTGTTTTATGTAATTAAGAACGTTTATGGATTTAAATAAATTGGTCAAGTTTTATGCTTCAAAGCTTAAACCAATAAACAGGAACACATAATTAAAATGTAAATTAAACACAGCATAAAGCGTATCCAACTTAAGAACATTGTTTATTTACTTAAAATTTACCGACGTTAACAGTTTATATTATTAACAAAATTATATTTAAATAAGTGTTTTTTTTTTACTCAATGTGTGTTATATTGAAATAGGTCTTGCGTTTAATATTGATACATTTGAAAATAGGATTCTGCTGTTCGACACAAATTAAGTATAATTATACAAATTGTTTTCGAATGAAATTTCGTGAAAGCACAGGCGAATTCACAACAAAAACAATCAGGAATCTTTGCAATACCAGTAATATCAATTAATATAAATGTAAAAGAGTTTGTCTTGCTGAAATGTCACATACGGTGTTGTAAACATAAGAGAAGCAAGCACACTCATGTGCAGTCTCAGAGATACGATTGGCATCCACTACAGTCAATTAAGCATCGTTTGATAACATCATAACAATACAAATAATGTCCGATAATGTCCAACTACATGTAATCTACTACATGGGGAAAGCTATTCTAAAAATAGACTAGGAGTTTTAGTTACATTTTAGTTAATTGTTATGTTTGACCGTTTACGCCAAATGTTATTCTGATAACGTCGGGCATTATTCTTGGTTACAATTTTATTAGTTGATGTTTATTGATCGATTTATCTGTAACTTGAAAAAAATAAAGAGATATATGGTTGGTGACGTTTGATATCATGTTTTCAGTCTGCATTTTTCCTTCGTCCGACTCGTCTGATATCACATAATATCAAAAGTCATCAACCAAATATTATATTTATCATGTCACTTGTATTGCAAGACAAAGTATATAAACAAGAAAACACCGATAACCGCTAAATTATATTGATGTTAAGAAGTTTAATATGAAAATGAGATACGACTTGATAACATCCGCTAGCGTCTATGCATATATACACATAACACATAGTTCGCAAATAAGCAACAAACAAGAACATTTGAAGGCAGAAATTTAACAAAATAACAAACATGACGTGAGAAATCGATACTTAAAATTTCAATGCCTGCACTACAAATACATGTAAACATGTTTTTGTATGATAACACATTCGACATTTACTTCTGAAAGCTGTGTATCAGTAAACGGCTTCGTTTCAAAGTGAACGTGTATATGAAAATTTGAAGCAACAAAACAGAATGACACAATAAAACGAGATTTTGACGTCATGTGCACATTGTAATTTATAACAGTGATTTATTTGTCAATTTGTCCATCTCCGTAGTATACTTTTAGATGTGAGACGTTAACGGTTGCTTTGAAAAACAGCCCTCAACGTTTGAAGTAAAAGATAGTGGGGGCACAACTTCTTCTTGGTTTTGAGGTGCTGTTACGTCCTGGGGAAGCTGCTTTTGTGCGGAATTCGGAGACGCTGCCAGTCGGGTGTGAGAATAAACGAAATGCTTTGGGTTTGCATGGTGTTTTGAGACTTGCTGGATGACGGATGGATTACTTGCTGTTTAAAATTCGAGTTTATAATAAAATAATTGAACATATTTTATATGTTTGGAGCGACATGTTACTGTAGTAAATGATGCTTTGTAGTTTATTTAGACCACTGATCTGCATTCAATCAGTGGAACAGCGCCCTGGATCCCGAAGCTTCGGGACCTTGTGTTTCCTTGCTGAGTGGTTGGTACGTTTCATTGTTATACCTGCACAAATACATATACCCGAAATGTGTTATTATTTGTGCTATTTTTGACACCCATTCTCATGCTGATGAACTAACGATCAATGCCAGTGGTCCTACTGTCTTTGGTATGCCTCTATAATAACAATGTTTAAAGAAATCATCTTTATTTTTAATAAACTGGTGTATATGCAGTTTATACATTATCAATTTTGTAATAATACCATTTTGTCAAAGTTGTAGTTATTTTAGTCGTGCTTAAAATGTTTTATTGATGAAAACTCTTTTGACATTTCATCTCATGTTGTTTTTGTTATATGTTAGTATATTATTGTTTTATTTTAATGGCAGTTAGTTGCGACCACACATTGTGATGGGTCATGATCATCATTTCCCAAATTCTAAGTTCTTGTCTCGTCAGTTGCACGGGGTCGAGGTTTTGTCTGTCTCATGACCAACTCAAGATACTTAATTTTTCGTAACAGTCAAACCATTTGCATCTTTTTTGAAAATAACTACTTTTGAGAGCAGTTTTTGTTAGTACTGTTTTATCGTTTAATGTTCTAGAATGAAAGATGTAATGTAAGTATGTAAGCATTTGCTTTGAAACGTTTACTGGATTGTGAAATTGATACATGCACAATAGGAATATATTTTAAATACCAATTTAAAAATCTACAGCATATGTTATTGAATGTATGCTTAGTCAAAAATGCCGCCAATGTTTTTTAACACGTATATGTTCGTACAAACGTGACTATTAAATTAAAATCTCGTCAATTGTTTTTTTACAGGAACATATACAGTTCATATACTTTGTCTGTATTTCAGGTATGGCGACGTTTCTATCTTTGATCTGGCCCTGACTTGAACACAGGAAAGCACGACTTTTCCTACAGATTCTACGACAGTACATGTGCAAAACGCAAATCCAAATAACACGGAATATAGAGATGTACAAGCTCGTCAAACCGATCAAAATCGATGTGAATCAAATTCAACTGATTAAGAAGATAATTGCATATACACGGCTATACAGGACTCAACAACTTTACAATATACAGGACCGCAGTTTGATAACATTTTGGAAGCAAAAGTGTATTCCATTATTATGAATTATTATTATTATTATTTCAATAACATACCGGGCTTAATAAGGAACGGCTGCATTTATTGTGCAAATCAAACTTTTTAACACAACCTCTTTGGATATTCTCTTTTTAAACTTGAATGATTTCAAAGTGTGCGTGTTGCGATTCACATTTAACGTTTTAAATGTATATTGTGTATTATTGGACGGCACTTTCATGTCGAGCTTTTAAGTACTTGGTAAGATGTAAATACGTGCATTAAAAGAACTGATTTGTGAATTCTTCTTTTCGGATCTATCTCAACAATTTATTATTTATTATAGGATTCTATATTACTGTTAATTGTATGATTTTCTATAAATAGCATCGTTGTTCAAATGTGCTCAATAGCAATACTTTAAGATATGTAAGTCACTGTAAGTAAGTAGTTAACTATTGAACACGTCGTGGAAGTGTCTTTGTAACATGTCAAATTGATATTGCAAGGGGTGAATGCAGTTTAGATATATTTCTATTCAAGCAATGTTTCTTTCGATTTTAATCTATCTCATTCCTTGATGTATTTCAAAAAGATGTGCTGCACCGACATTTATGTTAAATGATTACTGCTACAATGTTGTTTTTGTGCAAGGTGAGTTCAACTGACATGTGTGTTTACGTGGAAAACAGGCAACCATAACGTACACTGACGAGTTATTTTAGAACCATATACTATGAATGAAATACGTAGTTATATAAGTGTTTGTTAATCTATTTTTCTATATACAAAAGCACAAGCGTACAGAAATTCTATAAAAAAAGGACTATTTGTTTTTATAAGAGTAATGCAGTAGTGTATTATCTTTATAATCACATACATGTATACTTTATACATGCAAATAAAGTTGCGCTTTAATAATAAATACGTTATTTGACGTTGAACGTGCTTTTTGAGGGACATTAAAATACTGAACTTGATTTCAATATAGGTGAAATAAAATATTCTAAATCGTTTGATCTGGATATCTAAAACAGTCAAATATGCTCTAACTCCTCGTTAATTAATCGCAGATAATGTAAAATGTGCATATTAAGGTAGCGCACCTGTAATGGGCACCTTTCCAAATATAATCTAATGTATTAATTTCTTTATCAGCATCATTTCACTGAACTACATGCACATTTTTAGGAAAGCTTTCCATGCTTTAAAAAAATATACTGATTTTTTCAAAATCATCCAACGCTCGGCTTTTGTCCAGTTTATTTGCACCCCTGGGGTATATGAAAGTTCCATAATTTATCCAGATTTCCAAATATGGGCATGCAGTTGGTGTGTACGGATTCAGCATAGGTGATTAAAATTAAAACAAGATGAAATACGTATTATCTTACAGACAGTTATTTTTTATAACTTGTTATCTATGGAAGAGCGCCATGAAATGTAAGTGGTTTCAGCCAAGTAGAAATTGGGTTGGTTGAAAACAAAGTGTCATAAACACATTTAACATTAAACAAAGTTTATATGCTATATTAAATCAAATTACGTTAGAAAAGAAATAAAACGCGTCGTACAAAATATGCGTTTTCGGCAGGATTCGAACCTGCGCGGGAAGACCCCAAGAGATTTCTAGTCTATCGCCTAAACCACTCGGCTACGACAACTTCACATTAGTACCTGCTTAAATTAGAGATCCATAAGTAAACAGGTAAAAAGGCTCTTCGATCTTCGAAGAAATCGCGGGAAATCATTACAGGTGCGCTACCTTAAGGTTGGATGAGTGTAAACATTGCTTTTTTGGTGATTTTTAAATACCCCGTCGAGATAATGATGGATCGATATGTTTCCAATTTCAACTTGCAACTCTTCACGAAACTGGGCCTTTTTGTCTCAATGTGAAAGACATGACGCCCACATTAATCAAGGGGGGGGGGGGCGCAAATGATCGCTTCAGTCCCTTGAACGCCATGCCATGGGGGTTCTCCACCGCATTACTTTGTAAAATAAATTATAAATAACAAATACAATAAAATGAGTGAGCGTAATTTTGCACTAGGTTTGAAAATCGGAATTAAAAAAGCATATGTCATTAAGCTATGTTAAAAAATGTTATGTAATAAAACTTAAAATAATTAGTTACACAATTTGTTTCGCCAAAGACAGAGACGTTTAGAGGGAGCTGATAGGCGGCCTATGTCCAAGACGGGACAACAGACGAATATGAGATGAGATAAAAGAATGGGAACTATTGTTACCCCTCTTTCAGTAGTTGGGATAAGAGACATAATATGTTATTTATTGTCAAATATTTATTTAACATATATTGTTTGTATGGTCATGTAAAAGCTATTGATGTTAATAAGACAAAGTATAACATGTGTTGTAATATGTATATATTGCTTGTTAACTCTGGACAGTGTGAATTGGGATGCCCTCGACACTTACACAACTATCGACGAGGAAATCAAAATTATTGAACGGAGAAAACGTTTTGCCACTTTTAAACTATAAATCATATCGCATAGTATCGTTTGCTCGCTAGAACAAACCATATTGCGAATGATGTTCCAACATTTTAGGTACAGCCTCACGCAAGAAAATTCCTATAGAGTTCTATTAAACATTTGAATTCTTTTTAATGGCTTTTCGTTTCGTCACATTTTGCTAGCCAGGACTCAATGTATATGTGGACGTGTTCTATTCCTGAATTCGCAATACAAAATATATGATGTTTAATTTTGAAGAAAGTTGAGTCCGCATGAGTGTGGACACCGACAAACAAGTGTTTTGGCAGTCAAATCAATAACACATGTTGAGTACCACATTAATCGCATCACACAGTTAATTTGTCTACACTGAATGCACCAACATGTTACAGAGACACGTATAGGATATAGTTTATAATCACAAACGTCAAACCTGCAAATTATTTATTGCTTCAAAGTGGCATGACCTTCGCTCACGGATTATCAATGTGTTGGTTAATTGTAAGATTCAGCTCAGAATACATTGCTTGTTCAATTATCAAATAAAGTTCCGTATACTTCGTGCTTGTATTTGTATCACGTTTACGTCAGGGCTTATGAGTTATGTAGATTTTGGCAATGTTATCGAGAAGGCCTTTGCATGCTAAGGGGAGGCAACTGTTGTGCTAAAGGGAATATAAAGAATAGTTATGTAGTAACAATAATCTGTAACGGCCCTTTAGGGGTATGACTTCCCAACTGAATAATTACGCAGATATATGTATATGGCTTTTTCAATCAGTAATCTAATAGGGGTATAACATGTTTTGTAAAATGGAATATACATACAAATAATCTGACTGACTTATTGGCAACATTTGCAAAGACATTCAAATAAAGGTCCCTACACAAGACACACCACAGAGGAGCTACATGATCTTGCTTCACATATCAATCCATTCAAATGGACAAAGTATAGTAAGATATGGAAACCTCATTTTCTAAACACTTTTGCCGTGTTCAAATTCTACATTGATCGATATGCAAAGGTATAAATATGTATACGTATGTATTGGGGGTAAACGTAATATCAAGAGATTCTACACGCATCGAAGACACGGTATGCACAAACTAGTGATCCACTGTATTTAAACAATATGTGGTTTCAAGCTGATGATGGCGTTTTTCGTGGTGCTGACCTGGAAGTTTTGCTAGGAAAACATTGTTAGTACGATAAGCGTTACGTAGAAACATATAACATCATTAAAAAGTTTTATACAATTAATTAAGTAACACTGATATATCCAATGTTTTAGAATATAATTTCAGAATGCCATTCACGCAGTGGGTATATACGGTTGGAAGTCATTAGCCGTCAAAAGCAACATGTTTCTGGGCGAACGGAATATGTACACTAAAGCGTCGTGTCAGCATTGCTGTGGCCTCTGGTCAAAGTCGACTGTTACCACGGAGCATCTTACCATGGTGTAAGTCGAAGGGGCTGCACCTCATGCTAAACATCAGGTCCCGAAATAAAACGTTGACGGTCCTTAGTGGTAAGATACATGGTCGGTATAACAAACCTATAAAAGAAGAAAACAGAAGACACATGTCAGCTATTAGTCGTTAGTTTTTAATCTATATGCGGAGAAATACGACGTGTTTCTGGAAACAGTAATGGCTAACAATGAGACCTTTCTTATATATTTGTTTCTTGAAACGCAAGCGCATTCAGCCGTTCTAAATACACCATTGACCATATCTCCGAAAATGTGTAAATAACAAGATATTCATCTTTTTTACATAGTATTAATTGTTAAAGTTATGATATGTATTCAACCAATAATAGCCAAAAATGACCGTGTGACTGTTTTTTATGGGCCAAGAAAACGATATGTGCAGTCAAAAAAATCAAACGCAATAAACGTTCATTTTCTTGAAAAGAAGATAAGACTTATTATACACCTTGATTTCTTGAAGAAAATATGTAGAGGGACAGGTTTCTTTTGTTAGAGATTGGCTATTAAATTGTACATATATGTTAACATAACGATTAATAAACAAATATATAGTTTATTTCACAAGTTCCAAAAGGTCAAAAGACCCATGAGGACAACATATTTACAAGCAACAAATGGCAAGACAGCGCACACAAAGTATATGATAATAAACGTATATGTAATATGGTTTGTTTTCACAAGTTCCAAACGGTCAAAAGAACCATGAGGAGAACATATTTACAAACAAAAATTACAAAACAGCGCATACAAAGTATATATCAAGAAAATAAACAATAAGTCAATGATACGCACTATAGAATAAAACATAAGTATTAACAATTTTTAACATTTTATAGGATACTATTGTATAATATTCACATCACCCAATAAGTATTTTGTTAATTCTTAAATATTGACACGCTCTGCAAATAAACAATTCATTGTAATCAACGGGTGTTCAAGTTTTACAAGTTATATTGTATGCGTGTCACGGTTAAAATATTGTATTGATCTTCGTAACGGATTTCTGAATTTAGTGTTACCTGCGAGAACTTCAAACTACAGAAATAGTGTCTGGCATTGTGTTCCGGAAACCAAAAATCAATTCGGTTTCTAATTTGAAAGTAGAAAATGGATTTTGTTTTTATCCTACATTATATTATTTAAACTACATGAAGGAAAAGATACTACATCTAGGGCGCATTTGCGGTGATAAAACCCTCAAATCCATTCTCTAATAACTAACCTCATAATTAAGAATTAATTAAATAAGAATAATTCAGTGTGCTGTGTTATACCTGTATCATTACCTGATAATTCGTCTGCCAATATTAAATAAAGCGGTCAATTTAAAGATCAAATGTTCGAATTGGAATTTAACGCATTTTTTCCACTATGTTATTTAATTACGTAATTGTAAAATAATAAATCACAAATGTAAATCACTTGGAGACGGTGTGTCATGTAAAAACCAATTCCTTAGCTCAAAGGTCAATGTCACAATTAGAGGGTAACGTTCAGGTCAGATTCAAAGTTTTTGTCAATTTCAGTTTGTTAGAACTGTGACTCCATCATTCATCATTCTATTTAAAAGCAATTAAAAACGAAATTGGCAAAAAGTTTCACCTTGTTGAGAAGGCGTGTTCTTGGCAAAGGTTAAGAGCCCACTAAAGGTTTAACATATGCATTGCGCAGCTTTTAAAATGTGAAAAATTAGGGCTTCAACATGTTAACCTGTAAACTTACTGTTGAGATCAGTTTACTGGTTTTTACATTTTCAAATTAAGGTTTTCCTTAAACTTTGTTCAAAATAATGTTTTTGTTCATGGAATAAAACATACAAATTTCATACCTACCAATCGACATACTGTCAATCATGCATGTATTATTCTGAATCATCACGATGAGCTGTTATATGCTTAAGTGAAATTAAATATTTGTTCTGTTCTGTTCTGTTCTGTTCTGTCAATCAACGCAGTCATCTACTCAAAACAACACGACAAACCGATGGCAGGAATCATTAACGTATCACAGTAATAAAGCAAGAAAAAAGCAGTACCTTTGTTGCAAATAATCGATGAAAACTGTGGTCTTCTTAAAATAAGTTTTGTTTACCCATGTACAAGAATGATTGCTCGTCAAAAAATGAAAGGAAATATCAATTGTATCAAGATTATCATTTTAATTTTATCATTTAAAATGAAATTTGGACCAATTAACGTCGTATATGCTCTATTAGAATTTGATAGCATTAGTATAAGTAATTACGTCATCAGCGATGCCTTAACCACCGTCTGAGACAAGTTCTAGAATAAGCGAATTATTAAGCCAATTTAATTACAAATCAACACTTGTTCAGTTATTACAATCATTTAATGCATATTTCACAGGCTAATCTTTGACCGTACTTAACGCACGTGCATTACGCCCGGTTTTCACAGAGTGTGACTAATTGAATTTACATTTCATTCAACGTTATAGTAGTGTTATTGTTATCTCTATACTTTCATTCATGGAATTTCTTCAAGAGATCGGCAGAATGCTTAAGTTTCACAATTTAAACTCGACTCTCTTTACGTTGATCGGAAAAGGAAAACATGCCTGTTTACATTAAGTTAATTTCAGAGAATACACACACAAAAAAAATCATCAACGAGACACAATAATGTAAAGTATTGTTGCAAGCGATACGACGTAAACGTAAGCGGCACCAACACAAATAAATTAATGAACATTTTTAATTTGCTCATTTCGTATCCATATCCTTTTACGCAGGATAATTAAATACATAATCAAACATACATTTTCAAAACTATTTAATTAAAAGAATTGTTTTTACATGTAATACATGAATATTACGAATTCAATATGACCGCTTAAGTAACCAACGTAAGCGACATACATTACTTTCGTTTTTTGAAAGAGAGCTCACGCACGATCAATATGACATTTTCGAAGGTCTACTTTTTATGGTTAAGTTGTTTTTTTATTTTATCAACCAGTTACAATAATATACTAACCGGTAATGTTTTTAATAGTACTTGAGTTATATAAACTTGATCATTTCGATGGGCTGGTACTTTAGAGTGTGAAAAATGACAGTCAAATGCCAACCATCTGGTCACATTTTGTTTTCAGTGATATATAAAACATCAATAATGAATGTATTTATTATCGTTGTGTGAATGAATAAACCGGTTTTACAGGTTTTTTAAAGGTGATACATGTTCAATGGTGCGGAATCAAGATTTCATCGTGCACAGATTTTTAGGTTTTGTCATTCGACTGGCAAGCAGGGTAGAGAGAAGTCGTAATTTAAATCGTTTTATTTATTTACGATCTGTTTGTTTAGAGGTTAATATCATGTTTTATGTGTTTCAGTGAGTTTTATGAGAGCAGACGGATGACGTGAGATAGAAAGGGGCATTGGTTCCGGACATTAACAAGTATACTAGTTATACTCTATTTTTTTTTCTCAGTTCTGTGTATAATGACAATTATTAGCCATTCATAGTTTATGGCAATTGTTTTTTTTTGGAACCAGTGTTGTTGCGTGTATTTCGATAAATAAAATACCCTGCTTGTCATGACACCTGAACAAATGGTAAGATGATAAATAATTTATGTTTGTCATAAAATGTAATGGAATATAAAACATAATCTAAAATAACACTCAGCTTTATAAATAGTGTACCGACATTTATTCAAATTATGTGAATTAAGCAATAATCATACTTGTAAATGTATATAATAAGAACTTGTTTGGCCATTCATCCCATATGCCTATGTTTTATATACATATTACGCTCACGTGAACGATTGATGCATGGTCTAAGGTCGTTCTAGGTGTGGGCTACAATAAAGGGCAAGTTTAATATTATTATTCCAAGTCATGTGCATTAGTGGAGAACTGTGCAAATTGTACAAAAGTGACGTCTAAATTCATATTGTTATCATTTAAATCATTACCACTGACTATGTTTTTGTAGCAGCTAATATGGTTCATGCAATAATATATACTTTGGTTAAATATGGTTATTTGCACAACATTAATAAATAGACTAACATTAACACAGACAAAGTAGTATCCTGCATACATTTTCGCTCTGTACTGTTTCAATTGCATCTTGAAATTCACGTCCAAAAGTAATAATGATGGTAGGTATATATGGAAACCTTAACAGGCCAATCGTCCCAATAAGGGACTCTATTTTTGCTACAATTACTTTCTCAATCGGTCTGTCATGCCTACCGTTGTTTCTACACTTCACGAGCTTTCTCATTCCAGTCAATTGCTCGTCAATAAACAAAATCATTACCTCAAACGGCAAAATGTTTACAAAATATCAGCAGTTTGTGAAGGATAGATTGTGGCGACACTTTAATCCATACGAAATCAATTGATTTGTTAACATATTTTCCTCTCTAAAATATGTATGAATCCATTAGTATTAAAAGTCAGTTCTACTTAAATTCGTACTTCATTATATTAAAAATTAAAATTTGAGCAGGATAAACTGTAATTGTGTTTTTTACAAGACTTAAAAAAAACAATATGCAATCGTCATTTGTTCTTGGCCATATAGGTGTTGTGTGGATATCTTTCACAGTCGCTCGAGTACCAAACTTGTCATCTTGTTCATACATATATTTATGCGTTACATCAAATGTTGCATGAACGAGTCTAGAGAGCCACGATTTACGACCTCCGTGACAAAAGCGCAACATAGATAAAGATAGGATTTCCTAAATGGATTCCAAGTAAGTTAATTTAAAACACATACTTCTTAATGAATAAAACACGATCCATATTATAAAGTAGGGTCTCGAAAAATAAATTTGAATAACAAACTTAACAATTTAATCTTAAAACCGTTTTCACGCAAGACTACGCCCATTCATATAAGGTAACATGTCATTTATATCAATATACTCTCACTAATTATTTACGTGAACAATGGCTGTTTGATCGCCTAAGGAAACGCTGTACATCCATTATCGTCCACATAAACTGTACTGCTGTACTTATTTTCTTCTCTAATATCGGTTGAAAAACTATCTCCTGACCAAACTAATCGCTAAGATTGTTGATGCAAAAAGCAATTTCTCTAGTTTGACCCAGCACGACTGGAAACTGTGTTGTTGATACTGTCATTTGGACATGACCTCTAACACAATGTCGTCCGATCGTAAAATCAAAGCGTTTTGATTACAGTCAAACGTTTAATACCCACTTGATATTTTATTTTTTCTGACATTTTGCTCAATCAAATTTCTCATATTTCAATATTGCAGGTGATTAATATAATGAGTGTGTGTTAGTAAAGTGCATTTATACAAAACATATATATAATTTACTTCGCAGTAACGGAATCGTTTATTTCACACTTTATGATGTAACTAATGTTTGGAAACACATCCAATAGACCACATCGGACGTGTAGCGCTTGCGTTTGCATTTGTCCCCACTCATAATATAACAGTTTCACCCATAATCAGTAAAAATATATATAAGCACTTTTAATTGATGCACATGTATTCAAAATTGTAAGACGTGACGATTCCAATGTTATGTTCAACAAGGTGTTGCATACAATAAGTATGCGTGTTTAGATGTACTAAACATAATAAGGAGGCTGGTTAGAGCTTCGCCAATGTTGGTGCTTATTATTTATGAAATAACAAAGGAGTCATGCAAGTGATTACGCTAATCAGAAGTCCGTGGTTTCAGATGAGAAACTTCGAGATCTACTGTATTATTGGACGATGTAAAATTAAAATGAACACACCGTTGCAAACAAGTTATTCCACCAATGGAAATAAAGACACACGGCAAGAGATTTGTAGAAACGTGAGCTATTCAGCATCCACATTTTAAGTTAATTGGCAAGTGATAGTTTAAGACTATTTGCATTTAACAAAAATATTTTTATTTTATATGACTTTATTTCATGTTGGCGTCGTCATTTCACCAAAATAAAGCCATGCGATTGGTTAGTTATTGAATCTGTAGCCAATTAAAACGCTTAACAATGTTGCATTACGCATGTGTAATAGAAACAACAAGAGCTGTCTCCGAAGGATGATACATGCCCCCGAAGATGCTCTGATAATTGGAAGATGCTTTGATGGAAACATTAGGTTAAAACAGAATATTTGTCAGTTATCTATGATATCAGTACCATTACAAATGGGTTATATATTTGGCAAATATTTTACATTTGGCCCATATATGTGATATTGGCATGTGAGCTTCACATGTCATCTTTTTTTACTAGTTATCAACTCTTGAGAATGAATTTGATAGCAACAATGGAAACTGTATCACTGAGGAAAATGTTTAAAACAATACCAGTCCTTCAGAGTTGTTGGCTAATTCCACATGAAACCCAGGTGTGGTCACTGTAATATGCCAGTGTTGTTGTTGGTCTTTTTCCTAGGAGTCCCGAAAGATATAGATGATCCAAACAAGTGTGTTGAGGTATGTATATACTGTTGAAACCCGTTTGCTGACAGACTTTGGCATATCTGTGGTGTAGGGTTTGCAAAGGCATTTTGGTTGAAATCGCCAGTAATAACAATACACGTGGGTTGATCATGATACACATGTTGTATTTGGGCTAACAAGTGAGTCCCTATGTGTTCATTTGTGTTGTCTGCTGATGAGGAGTTGTAGACTGCTATCACATATATTGTATCGTCCGATATAGTTTTAAGGTAGTGGGAGTGTAATGCACATGTATTAGGATCTATCTCATCTTGGTGTTTTCTGATTGTGTTGCCAATAAGAGTATCTTTTGTGCAATATAAAAAATCTAACCACAGATTAAGAAATAATTCACATTTTAGTAAACCTACCCCCCTTTACGGATTTCTACAAAATGAAGTTATGGGGTATGAAAACAAAAATAAGAGCAACATTATTAAAAGTCAATTTATTTTACCAGAAAAACCTTTTCTGTATACCATAATGATATATATACACAAAAAAAATAAAAAATAAATCAACATTTGTGTTGTTATTTTTTATATACATCGAAGAATTGTATAATGTGAAGAATCTTTTTCAATAAATTTTACCTAATACATGGAAATGACCAACTTTTAAATATGACAAAAAAAGACAACAAATTATCATCGCCCACTAATATACTTGACTTAAAAAGTATCAGTAAACATTAGTTGTCAAAAATATATTGTGTATGGCAATTTTGACCACAGCTAACTAAAAATAATTGAGATATACAATGGTGACCCCCCCCCCTTTTTTTCATAAAAGAATGTGAACAAAAAAAATGATATTAAAAAAATACACATCTGACCAACAATACAGTGAAGATGAAATGCATATATTGTACATATTTTTTTAGCATAACATATTTTCTACACACTAAATGAATTTCAGGAAGTTTTACCTTCCCTATCTCAAGAAATTTCACTTTGAGTATACCTACCCCCCATTTATTATCATTCAATGGATTTCAGTATAAATTTGTATATCACATCTATTTTGATGTTTTCTAGTTGCTTATTAAAATTTTAAGTTATAAAATCTGATAACTTATGAAATTTGGCTAAATTTGACTTAATATTGATATAATAATACATTAATAATACAATCTTAAGGTAACAAAGTGCAAAAACAACCCATGCATACAGCCGCAGTTCACCACAAAATGTCAAGGTATTTTCAATCTTACATTTAGCAAACAATATTTGTCACAATGGAGACACTATCCACATTGCCACCATTTACAGACATGTTGCCATTAGCATCAACAGAGATGCCAGCTACTTTTTGGGTTTCAGCAGAATTTCGGCATTCATGGATTCACATATGTGGAGAACTTCGAACCGTTTTCAAATCCATGGCAGCAATCTGAGTTATATCCGGAATAACTGTTCCGCGAACTGTAATAAAAAAAGTAAATACACACAATGCTTTGTTCATGAATTAAATAATCACTTTTTGAGTTTCATACTGACGCATTATACGATTATTATTTTTGTTGAGAAAAATCAATTTTAAGGAAAACAAGCACTTCACAAATTGACGAATCCTTGACCTTAAATTATCAAACATGAAACGATGTGTTGCATGATGTAATGTGATGAAACGTTGAAAATCAAAACAATAAAACCTTCTTGTAAATTGTAAATGAGTTTTATTTGATGCACATGGAAAAAGTCCCAAAATAAGATTTTCTTACTTAGATCCGTTGTTCCAAGGTCAAGGGTTACTAAGGCTGGCTCTGACTCAAACTTTACAAGATGAAAATTTCCCATGGAAACTGCGCCAGGCAATGCTCCTACATTGTCATCAGAGAGATGTCCAACACCTAAATAGAAAAGAATAAAAACTGCAAGTCAATGTGTCAATAAGTCACAGAAATCAGTGATACATCATACCGTTCTATTCTAAAACGTCGAAATTCATAACTTCGACAATAGCAACAAATGATAAGAATATTATTTGTTTATGTATAGCAAATTTGAATAAAACATACCGTAATATTGAATGTGTCTGCATTAAACAGCATACATGCAACAGCAGTTCAACGTTGGTAATCGGTATTACATTCATTTTCGTGTTTGCAAACCGCGTTCTCTCTTTTCGCACTTTCATTGTGCAACAGAATGTCAAAAGCCGTGACGTGAACCAAAATATTGTTTTTCAAACGAAAAATAATATAATATTTATTTTAAAGTTAATTAATCTTAAGGAGATGACCACATTTAGTTCTAAAATAAAAACACACACATTTGTTTCGTATTTATAGTTCTTAAATAAAAACACATTCATTTATTTCGTGTTTTAAGTATTATTTCCGGACTTTGACGTAGATAGCCAATCGTTGCCGAACGCTTTCCGAATACGGCGTTATCGACCGACTATTCCCGATCTCATTACGCTCCTACTCCCTTAAGCTCGCAGGCAAGTGTTTGTAATAAATGGTCAGAGTGAGAGGATATCTTTGTAAATGTAGTAAATGCAGTACACTTAGCAAGTATGGCAACTCCACCACCACGACCACCATGTTCGATCGGTCAATGTAGTAGGTATCAGTGAAGGCACTGAAGTCAGCATTGTTGTTGTTGAGCCATGTTTCTGTTAACACAATCACATCAGACGTCACTGCACTGCACTGATGAGGTCTTCTTTGTGACAAGGATATGATCTTATGTTTAGAGTAGAAACCACTAAGAAATCTTCCCACACACTGAATAAACGGTAGTATAGAGGCATCTTTCTGTTTTCTCTAAGACACTCCATTTCTTTCTGAACATCTTTGTTGATTGTTAACTTTGAAGTGTTGAGATTGATTATGTGTAACCCTGTGAGAGTTCAGATCTACTATGTGCAACATAGCCTTGTCCACCACCAAATTGACCATCAGAAGAGACAACAATATTGTCCATGGTAAGTCCTTGTTCTTTATGGATAGTACATGCCCATGCTAACTTCAAAGGCAACTGATACCTTGCAACTGTCAAATTTTCATTCTTCCTAGCCACAGTGCAAAATGTCTCCACCCTTTATATTATTGTTGATTCGTCATGTTACTGTAATGCATATGGTGAATTTTGCCGGGCATTTATTCCTGTATTTTGATTATCAAATTTTAAAGCAACAGCAACTGCGTCTCCCTTGCAAGTTTATATGAAAGCAACAATCTGCCCTTGTGCTCCATTTACTAAACCATCTACTACATCAAGATTCCTCGTTAGCATCACCCTTGCTCCAAGAGCAAGTACTACTTCTGATGGTAGCCCTCCAGTATATTTTGGATCCTTTGATAGCTGAATTTTTTCAAGCTTTCAGGTTTTCTGTCTACAGCTAGAAATGTTTCAATATGTGTGTTAAGACCTGTCAGCTGTTTACGGTTGAATTCATCGTCATCTCGATTTGTAGCATACACATGTAGATAACTGTTCAGTTCTTCATTGTCAGGTTCTTCTCAACCTTTCAGTGTTTGAAGATCATCTCCAGTGTAGTTACCAGTGCGTATACGGTGAAGTAACTCTGCATATCTGAGATCTTTCTTCTGTCTCATTATTGTGACTTGCTCTGTGAACAGAAAGCAATTCCATAGTGATCCATACAGTCTTGCTACAATATCTGATACAGGCTTGAATATAAATTTCTGTTTTACTGGCTTTAACTGATACAGATCCCCTAGTACAATTATAGAAACTCATCCAAATAACTTCGTAGAGCTCATGATTTCTGTCAATCTATAATGTAGTTTGAGAAACAGATAACAACCAACCATTGATATTTCATAAACTACCAACAACTGCAGGTGACTGAGCTTTGATCTTAGTGCATTTTTGTTGTCATCTCCACGTTTCAGGAAGCTTTTTGTTTGACCCAGGGGTAGAAGAAATGCCGAATGCAGGGTTGTGCCGGATATGTTATGTGCTACCGTACCAGTTGGCACAGTCAGCAGAACACGTACGTCATCGAGGTTCTACCCTTCCCTCTGTAAAGTTCTCAGAGCCATTTGGTATATTGCCGATATCAGGTGTGACTTGCCCGTTCCTGCACCTCCAGATATAAACAGAAGAAGCTGGTCTGGTCGGTCACTTCCTTTAAGGAATTGGACAGTTTGGTCACACCACTTGGAAACGCTTTGAATTGTATCCCTCTGTTCTGTATTTAGATGTCTAATGTGGCCACGGGAGCGATCTTCAGTCCAGAACCTTGCTCTAATCTCTAAGGAGGATGTACAATTGGCTGATTCAACTGGAAAGTCGGCTGGAGTTTGTTGAACATGGCTGTCTTTACTTGGATTCAAGATGGCAACTTGTTCATCTTCAACGACAGTCTGGTCATCTTTATTTTCCCGAACAGTTGATGGAGCAGCACTGTCAAATGCATGAAGTGGAGGACCGAATTCTTCTTAGTGTTCAACTGCTTGAGTGATGATATCTACATGATGCTCAATCTCAGACTGGTTGCTTTCAATAATGTCTGTGTTTTGCTCATAGTGTTCCTGATATGATGGAAGCTGTAGCTAGTTTTCCTCAACTGACCATGGTAAAAATAGAAGGAGCTGTGAATAATTGTATTTCTCAGGTTCTTTAAGTTTGGAATGATGATGGTAGCGTAAAACAAACTTTTTTTTTTGGAGTTTTTCTTTTCATTGTTCACAAGTTGTTGTGTAACTCTATGTTGTCATCTGTTTGTTCAGGGCTTTTATCATCCGAGTCTTGTTGTGGCCTTTTTTATTTGGCGAGTACGTAACAGCAAAATGTGCTAAGCACATATCTTCCAGCTGTCGAGGTCTGGCTGCATATATGCCAATGATTGAGGTCGTAAATATCATCATCTTCATCATCCATGAAAGCAATAGTTGACATGGACTTGAGAAATGAGACCCTATATTGTGGAAACTCAGCTGGGACAAACACTGCTGAAAAATTTGATTTGAACAGCGGCAGACTTATTAACCTATACACAGCTTCTTGCGCACAGATTTAACGGGCATTCAGGAGGCTTTCGCACATGCTTTTAATTGCTCTCTCCAGTCCTGGTTATACATTTCCTTGAAAACATTCTTCAAAACTGTTGACATCTCCCTTTCTTCCTAAATGATGTACGAGACCATATATGTTATGCACGCATATGGATCAAGACAGAATTGCACATTTAGGTTGGCCTGCCAAGCAAGTAGAAGAGAAGGGTTGTATGGGTTGATCCACATTTCATTTATCTGTCTTTGCAGTACGACTGTTTTCTCCCTTTTGGTTATAGACATAGCATACACATAGTGTAGAAGAGTTATCTGTGTCTTCTCAAGTAATCATCTAACGACTCAATCGTGTTGTCCTTGTCATCCTTCAATGTGTTATGTTTATTTGTGAGGATATATGCGGCTGTTCCAAGGTAGCTGCTTTAAAGACCTGATCCTCAGATTCCAAAGCGCAAGCTATCAATGTGTACGGAGAAGGCAGCTTTGGGAAGTGAAAGAGGCAAAGTGTACGCTTTTTCCTACAAGTTTGGGTATGGTGATGTTTTTGCACAGTAGTTACCAAGTTGTAAAGAACTGGTTCATCTTCTTGTGATGGTATCTTGCACGTTATGTACTGGTCAATGAAATCAGTTATCTGTTCGTTTGAATCGGTGGGTTTTGGAGCGTTTTCTACCCAGAGTACACGGTGTGCATGGGGTGATCCACGCTGCTGAAACTCTATCCTATATGAATAATAAGTTATCTTACCAAGTGGCTGTGCTGAGCTGATCAAAATGTCATTGAAAAAGCAGTTAAGTCTATGGTCAAAATGTCTTGCTGTGGTAACTGGGTTTGAACGTAATAATGATGTTTTCTCTTCCCATGATAAGTTTTCAATTTGTTCATCATCAAGTTGTCTTCCTTGTTGTCGAAAAATTGCATTAAGTGTGTCGGCCCATTTGAGATCAGCAGATGAAAGTGTCAGGAAAAATGTGAAAATTCCGAATTGTTTTACTGCGGCCATCAGTTTGTACATACATTTCTGCCAGTAGGGTGGTGATCCACGAACAGTCTGTAGAAAGTGGTAAGCATTTTTCTTTGAAAATTAGTGATTTTATCTTATCTTAGTCTTTTATAAAACTGGAATCAATATTATTTTCTGTAGGTAACGCTCTGTATAACTTTCTAATAGCTATCGAAGCGGAATCCATGACTTGTTGGTGTTCTGTAACATATTATGCGAAAAAGAGGTAATCAATACTTTTGGAGAATTTCCCACTGGTGTTAAAAATGCGGGCGTTGAAATATTTCTTTGGTGTTAGTTTGATTTCTATGTCAGCATCAAAGCCAAAACAACATGTAGGAAACAGGCTGGGGAAAGACTGCTCCTCACATGCAGGATCCATCATGACATGTAGAGGATATTTCCCTTCACATAGTGCAATGGAAAGGATGTTTGACGAATCGACTGCAGGGTCAGTGGGTTGTATACATGTGTCAAGTTTGGTTTCTTCTGTGGCTTCTGTTTGAAGTTCTAAGTCGCCATCTAAAGAGTCGGAGTCTGATGATTCTGCGTCAGAGGACTGTGTTTGAGAGATGCTTTCAGTGTCCCCTGTGTCATCATTGTTTTTTTCGTTTTCTCAATGAAACTCCTCCAAATATCTGGATTGTCCTGCTCGCTTTTCGCGTCCCAATTAAAGCTTACGACAACGTTTTGATAATGTCGGTTTTTCTGTAGGAGCCACTGGAAAGCTTGTTTGATTTTCTCTGGACGGATGTTTTCATACCGGACATGTTCTTTGTAAGTGGTCTTTCTTTTAAATTTTACAGGAATAATACCTGATGTAGAAAGTGATCGGGGTAGGCTGGTGCAAACATCATTAACATCTACCGGTACATAAACCACTCTGCATATGATATGATTTTCTTTTCTTTCGGCAGCTGGATATCTTCATAAACGGGTAACGATTGGCAAGGGGCCTCGTTTCGAACACAGTTAATTGGGATAAAATGTCTGGAGAATAAGGTAACGACATATTGTTCACTTGGGCCTGATGAGGTATTTTCGTTTGTTTTATATGTCTATGGCATGTAAAACAGATATATTGTTTTCCATCAGCAGAGATTTCGTTAGTGTTAAGGTTTCTAGAAATTTTCGAATTTGCTTTGAACTTTTGAACGCTATTTTAAAAGGCATTAGGCTTTGAACTTTTGAACGCTATTTCAAAAGGCAAAAGAATTAAGGCAATGATGGATAACACGTTTGCCAAGTATTAAAGCAATCTGAGCAAAGCTTGACTGTTCAATGTCTTGTGGATGCCTAGATGTATGCTTCCGAGTTTGATCTCTCTGTCTGTCCTCTTCAATTTGTGCGTCACTACGCTGTGCTCTTGTACGTTTAATTCCTTGCTTATATCTAGCTCTGTCCTCTTCAATTTGTGCGTCACTACGCTGTTCTCTTGTTCGTTTTATTCCTTGCTTATATCTAGCTCTGTCCTCTTCAATTTGTGCGTCACTACGCTGTGCTCTTGTAAGTTTCATCCCTTGCTTACATCTAGCGCTGTCCTCTTCAATTTGTGGGTCACTACGCTCTGTTCTATCCTGTTTCTTTCTTTGCTTATATCTAGCTCTGTCCTTTTCAATTTGCGCGTCACTACGCTGTGCTCTTGTCTGTTTCTTTCTTTGCTTATATCTAGCTCAGTCCTCTTCAATGTGTGCGTCACTACGCTGTGCTCTGGCCTGTTTCTTTTCTTGCTTATATCTAGCTATGTCCTCTTCAATTTGTGCATCACTACGCTGTGCTCAGGCTTGTTTTTTTTTCTTTGCTGATCTCTCAGTCTGTCCTCTTTGATCTGCTCATCACTACGCTGCCCTCTTGCCTCTTTCTTTCTCTGCTGATCTTTGAGTCTATAAGCTTCCATATATCCTGAAGTATGTTCAGTTCTTTTTTGTGTTTGATGCAAGTTATGTTTTTTGTGTGATAAATTTCAAGTGTTCTGTTGTGAACCTAGCATTAGCACATTTTGCAGGGTCTTTTTTTCTTCCCTACATCAGTCTTTGCTTTACAATTGGTTGGTTCATTAGTTTGTTTGTCAGTAGGTACCTTACGGATTCTCGGTTGTTGAGGGAAGTCTGTAAATTGACCTTCCTGTATGCAATTGTTCACGTGTTGTCTTAACATTGTTGCATCTAAAATCTGAGATGTTCTTTTCGACAACAGAATAAAATTATCTGAAGTGCAAAGAAACCACACAAGCTTGTAGCACCTTGGGATTGCCAAACTCTATATTGAATTTCCTGCATGTTCACATTTTCATTAAGGATTCTAAATTGTTTTTCAAGAGCAACAACATGTCCTGAGTTGCGAAGACTGTCTTATAAAAATAATTGTCCTTGTATTTGTTGAGACACCACAAAATGGCCTTGCACATAATGGATCTGCACAGTATCCCTGGTCCTTGGTATACGAATATCAACTTGTCTATTTGGAAGCATGGACAGACCATACAGGTATGATGGAGGAAAAAGTCCCGTTTGACAGTTGAACTGTAACTTCAGAATATGTGACGCATAATCTGCAATCTGTACTGACATTTCTGCATTCATCAGATCTTCCTAGTTAATACTATGGAAAGAATGTTCATGAAGACCAGATAGCTGAAATTATAAAAAAAAAATCTTAGTTTCAAACTGAAAAGTATCACACTAGCTATTTGACATAAAACTGACAGTAAATTAACTGCGAAGTGTGACATTATGAAAACACTTTTAGTGTCTGAAATTCAACAGTATAATGTTTGCTGTCTATTTATTCAATGTAATAAGAAAATATTTTTTCCTTCTAAAAAAAAGAGGAGGAGATTTCATAGGGACAGTGCGCTTGACTATTTTGCAGTGTTCGATAATGTAATAGAAGCATTCTAAGTCGAAGAGGGGAGATAATTTTAAAACAATGGCAGAGTTACTTACTCATACCTAGACGTGATTAAGGCCATGATGGATAACACGTTTGCCAAGTATTAAAGCAATCTTTCAATAGAGTTTGAAGAAAACTGAGGTGTTATGCAAACTTAAAGATTGTTTTCAAAGTTCAAAGGGGGGGGGGGCGTAGTTTGGATGAAATACCCTACAGATTTACCAACTCTGTTCCAGAGGTTTAAATTATATAGTGACCACCACGTGTGCGTTTTTCTAAAAGTTAAAGGTGGCAATACAGTTGAGCTTTAATACAATTAGAGAACTGTACCTAAATTGAAAGGCTGTTATTGGTATTTAGTGGTGTAATGACATTTTCAGCACTTGATAGTTGACCCCTTTGACTAGTGGCAGAAATGGTTGACAGATGTGCCTGACCACTGTCACTTGGTATAGTATTTCCTTGCTGTGATTGACTTCCAGCAGTCGAACTTGAAGGTACATGCAATAAATTAAATCAGGTAAATGTTAAGTGTACTAGTTGTTTTAGATAAAGGTATTATCTTTACTATAATCATTTGAAATAATTGGCTGACCATTGTATTATCTGAGAGTTAGAGTGTTTAAGAGTGTTGTTTTGAATAATCTATTAAATTGGCATAACTTGTCTAATTATGCATCATGATGTATTCATTAATGTCTGCGACTACAACTTACATTTTTAAGTTTCTGTCTGTTTGGTCACTTCGACAGGTGACAGGAATGGTTGAGGGACATGTCGGTTGACTCTGACCTTGACCCCTGTGACTCGTGGTGTTTGCCGGACGTGCTTGTTCGCACTGACCTTGACCCCTTTGACTCGTGGTGGTTGGTGGACGTGCCTGCAGACTATGACCTTGACCCCTTTGACTCATGGTGGGACTCCGATGTGCCTGTTCGTACTGACCTTGATCCCTTTGACTAGTTGCAGAAATGGTTGACAGATGTGCCTGACCACTGTTACTTGGCATAGTATATTCTTGCTGTTATTGACTTCCAGCAGTCGAACTTGAAGGTACCTGCAATAAATTAAAATCAGGTAAATGTTAACTGTACACGTTTTCACTTGTGGATAAGGGTGCAGATAGTAAGGAGTGTGTCTTTGTGCATGCAGTTTTATTTGTGAAGAGAACAAACCTCAAGTATTTGAGATATCCTCAATAATTCTTGATTTTATTTCTTGGAGTTTCTTTAGGACCTGATGAAAACTTTCAGAGTTATTGAGAGGAGCAATTATAAGGTAGTTGATGGTCCAGTAGAAGGAAGCACAATTGTAAATAATTTTAACTTATCTGTGCCAGTTCCTGTTTCCTGGTCTTGTCAGCCGCCTTCTTCTGATTATATGATTTTTTCTTCAGTTTTGGCATGTTCAATCAGTCATCTGCCTAAAATTAATTTATTTCCACATTTTTACAAAAATTACAAACATAGAAGCTTGATAGGGCCTTTACTGCTCACCCAAGTGGCAAAATACAAAAGCTACAGACTGTCCATCTGAACAAACCACATAGACAAGCTTAGAGACAGCTTGGGAAAAACAAACTTGCTATACTGAGAAAACTATGTTACTACTATTTGGCTTACTGACCTATTTTAATACAAAACATAAATTTATTAGGACAATATTTTTAACAAATTTTAGTAAAAATGGACCAGTAATTAAGTTGGTGCAAATTGGAAAAATGGTAATCCCGGACAGAAGTGATCACAGTAGCTAAGTGGCTCAGGTTAGACTTGAAACTCTGTATCATTAAAATAAGGTTATACCCCACAGAGTGGTGGGAGACACAACAACAAAATGAAAAAGCAAAACAAATAGTTCAATATCATAGAATAGAAAATGAAATAGCATAACAGTTCAATTGTCTTTGTAAGGTTCATGATGCTACTAAGTCATCGTTCTTCAACACTTCATCATGAAAATAAAAACTTTCAATTGTCTTTGTAAGGTTCATGATGCTACTTAGTCATCGTTCTTGAACACTTTATGATGAAAATAAAAACTTTCAATTGTCTTTGTAAGGTTCATGATGCTACTTAGTCATCGGTCTTCAACACTTTATCATGAAAATAAAAACTTAGTCATCGTGCTACAGTTCTTGAATATGAAAGAAACCCTTAAAACACTTCATCATGAACTTGAATATGAAAGAAAACTTAGCCATAATTTTCTAGCACTTCAGTATGTGAAAATATTGTTCTCAAAACACTTCATTATGAAAGTTAAAACTTAATTATAGTTATGTAGCAATTATGTTTGAAGAAAGAAGTCACAGTTTTCTAACACTTCAGTTCAAAAATAAAATTGTTTTAGGTAAAATGTAGTCCTCGTTCTGTAGCACTTAAGTTTAAAAGAAAATCTATCATAGTTATCCAGCCCTTCATTATGAAAGTTAAACTTAGTCACAGTTCTGGTGCACTTCAGTTGGAAAAGAAAAGTTCGCCTGCACTTCATTCTTAAAGGTGAAACTTAGTCATCGTTCTCTAGCTTTGTTTTAAGGGTAAAACTTAAGTCATAGTTCTCTAGCTATGTTTTAAGGGTAAAACTTCAGTCATATATCTCTAGCTATGTTTTAAGGGTAAGACTTAAGTCATATTTCTCTAGCACTACAGTGATCTCCTGTTTTAAACTTCTTAGGAGCTGGCTTTTCACTTTCTGCTGTTCATTCTGTTGTGGTGTGCAGGTTGCAATCGGGCCAGAGAGATCTAGACTATTATCATGTGCTGTTGCTATTTGAACATCAGAGGGTCCAGCATCAGACATATCATCGTCAAAACTATACCCAATCAGACCCTGTGTTCAGCTGTTCCGTTAGCTTTTTATTTTTTTCCGTGAGTACTTGATTTTCCAAGTTAATGTCCATGTAATATATTTGATATTCCAGCTGAATGTTTCCGCATGCCTGTGATTTTTGCTTGATTGTCATTAACTGTGTTATTCATCTTTGCAGCCTCACTTACAATCTGATTAGTTTTTTTTAAAATGTCCTCGTTAAATTGAGCTAACAATTTGATCTTTTGGCTGTCAAAGCCTGTAACACTGACAGTCGTCAGAATACCTGCCATTTGCAAACCTAGCTTATTTAGCTTCTTACACTGTTTTTTTTATATATTATCCATGCTTCTGAAAGTATATGATTAATGTTGGTAGAGTAAAGGTAAATATATATGTGAGGTAATTAATCTAAGTATACGAAGTTAATGAATGGTCCCTATCAATTCCTGGTTCTTTAAAATAAAAGAAAAAGTTGGCCTGCCATAGCCAGATCACACCTACATGTGGGTGTAGAGAAATAGAAAGGTGTAAAAAGTATTTATATCATACGCACCAAATTCTGAAAACCATGCAGCCAACATATAAAAGAGACAAGTAGAAATATTATAAAGCAAAAAGCATGCACATACAAAAAGCAGGTATGTGAGCTAAGTGAATTGCTAAATATAACTTCAGCTACAGACTAACTAGCCCTTACATTGGCACAATATATACAAGGGCGTAACACCCATTACGCAGTTTACGCAATTGCGTAAAACTTTTTTCAGAGTGGTCGAAAATGTGACTTGTTTTGCTTTATTTTGTCCTCAAAACACACCATTTTCGATTTTTTTTTCAACATTTTCCCATACCCCTACTTCTTCATTTCTTTAAATGCAGTATGTAACATTTTTGAATGTCTGGTTAAGCCCCTGATATATACAATGTATAATAATGATAATCGGCTGGCAAATCAATACTTGTTTGTTGTTGTTATTTGCTTTTTCTTATAAATTCTTGTTCTTGGACTTTAAGCTTTATATAAACCAAATTGAAAATTAACCCAGCACTAATTTTGATGACTGAATGTTGTTGTTGCCACGCCATAATTCTTTTAATTATAATGAAATAATAAACATGAATTAAACAAAGCAAGTATGTTGTCAGCTTATTTTGCAGGCGGCAATGTATCGAAAAGTCTACAAGAGATGGATATGAAATAAAGTTAAAAAAGAAAGTGACAACAGTCATAATGGTTCTAAGTATGCGGCATGCTGTCATCATTCTTTATTAGGGGGATTGGAAATGAACATTAATAGTGAAGAAATTGGCATCAGTCATCATGGGTCCAACTTTAAAGCATATTACAAACACCATCACCATATTAATTACACACACCACCTAAAGCATGCATTAGACTACTGTGAACTACTGTTAATAGCGCTAAACAAAAGGGTAATATTTAGTTATATATGTAAGAGGTACAACCAAAAGGGTACTATATAGCAGTTGGACACTTAATGTCCAGCACCGGGAACTAGGACCCTGCCACATTATTCAACCAATACATAATTTACTCAAAGGTTGGATATACTGTGAAAGAGAAATTGTTTTTAATTAAGAAGTACCCTAGAGTCTTTACCATTTAAAAATAAATGGAGGTAAAAACATGAAATGAATTTAGATAATGACGGCACTACGAAGTTTTTTAAACATTCAATACCTTTTCATTTCATTCAGGTTGAGGTGCCATATAAAGGTTACATAAACAGATATAGGTTAATGCATGCTAGAAAGAAGGCACGCAGATATATATACAAGGTACAAGGAAGGCTGAAGGCAAGCAGATATATATACAAGGTAGAAGGAAGGCTGCTCACAAAGCAAATATTTACAAGTTATAACACATAAACAGTACTGAAATACTTTCCTCAAAACCTGAAATTAACTTTTAAGCTTAAATTAAGTGAATTGAAAATATTTAATTATTTATATGAATTTTAGGTGTTCTTTAGGCATGTAGAAAAAAAATTAGCAGACAGGATTTTGTTTAAATACTGGAAGCATTTGGCCTTTGGAATGAAGTAGCACACAAGTTGTCAGTCATTGGGATATTGACATTAATTGTAGACAAAAGTTAAAAGAATAAAACAATTGCTTACCTGATCATGGCTGGACTGTTTCTGTACTGCAACATGGCGACTCACGGTGAGCAAGAGTAACCACCGAAATACTAAGTTAATTGAAAGGAACCGAAAACAACACATTTTCATGAAAAAAAAGATCAAAGGACAAATGCTCAAGTTATTGAGCGGCAATAAGAAAATGCATTTTTTGCTATAAATTAAGGTCCGTAACTCTGAAGTGCCCAGGTTAATTTAACTGGTTATCGAACTTGACATAGATTTTATGGCTTAACGCATTTTCATGAAGATTGGTGAAGATTCGATGACAATTGCTTATTGAGCGGAAACGAGAAAAAACGCAAATTTTCGATGATTCAAGTACATGTAACTCAGCAGTGTCTGAGTCAATTTGGCTGATTATGTAACTTGACGTAGATCTTATTGCATAACACATTTTCTAGAAGTTTGGTGACGATCCGATGACAATTACTTGAGTAATTGAGCGGAAACGCAATTTTTTGATGATTCAAGGGTTGTAACTCAGAAGTGCCTGAGTAAATTTGGCTGAACTTTACCTAGATTTTTTTGCCTTACACATTTTTATGAAGTTTGGTGAAGATCCGATAACAATTGCTTGAGTTATTGAGCGGAAACGAGAAAAAAACTCAATTGTTCGATGATTCAATGGCCGTAACTCAGGAGTGTCTTGGTCAATTTAGCTGATTATCGAACTTGACCTATATCTTATGACCTTACACATTTTTATGAAGTGTGGCGAAGATCCTATGACATTTGCTCGAGTAATTGAGCGGAAACGAGAAAAAAACGCAATTTTTCGATGATTCAAGGGCCGTTACTCAGAAGTGTCTGGGTCAATTTGGCTGATTATCAAACTTGACCTAGATGTTATTGTCTTTCACATCTTCATGAATTAATTTGAAGATACACTGACAATTGCTTGAGTAATGGAGCGGAAACGAGATAAAACGCAATTTTTCGATGATTCAAGGGTCGTAACTGAGGAATGTCTGGGTCAATTTGGCCGATTATCAAACTTGACATAGATGTAATTGCCTTACAAATGTTCATGAAGTGTGGCGATGATCCCATGACATTTGCTTGAGTTATCGACCGGAAACGAGAAAAACACCAATTTTACGATGATTCAAGGGCCGTAAGTCAGGAGTGTCTGGGTCAATTTGGCCGATTATCGAACTTGACCTAGTTGTTATTGCCTTACACATTTTCATGAAGTTTGGTGAAGATCTGATGACAATTGCTTGACTTTTTGAGCGGAAACTAATCCGGACGGACGGACGGAAGGATTTACGAACAAACGGACGGACGGTGCGATTTTAATATGCCCCCAGAACCGCTGGTTCGGGTGCATACAAATGCGTTATGTCTGTATTACATTGAAAACAAGGAATAGCATGTATTTAAATATGATTCAAGATATGAATGTTTATTGCAAGGAAAATCAACAGGACACAAAATAACGAAACAATTTGTTTTTATTTTACACTAAATTGAAAAACAACTAATAACTGCAAGCTTCTACATATTGTAAGCAATAAGCAGTAAAGAATAAAAAATAATGGGTAAACAATAAATGTAGACATTAAATCAGTTTTTAATAAAATACAGTACAATACTAACAATGTCTTTGTTGATATGATGAAAACAATAAAGCATTATTCGTGGGTAAATGCATATATATATATATACAACACAAACTATTTAATTACTATATTTCCAAAATCATCATGTTATGAAAAGCCGTAAAAGTAATTGGTTATATCACAAGTAGTTTTTGGGAACACAATCTGTGAACAAATACAAACTTTCATGTTAATTTTCATATTGTTAAAATAGAATGGTAACAAATATTGTGTATTCAGTTATTATGTTTTATGTATATCCATTGCTTCAGCTGAACATATAACGCTATGGCATTAATTGCGCCGTTGCCGTCTATACCAAATTCCTTTTACCGTGTACCAGCCGCATAAAGTAGCTAAACGCAGAAATAGCCATGCATTTACCCACGAGAAATGCCTTATAATTTGACGAATCGCCTGGACCAGCCCACTGCCAGAGCCAGATATTGCGATAATCTTTCTAACACTGATGGGCGATACGGTAACGTCACCGAACCGACTAGGGTATAGATACAACCGCGGAGGCGGTGTCTTACCTACTAAATCTCTAAACATCCTATTTACCCGTTGAAGGGAGTATCTTGACAAAGGGCTTTGATTTAGAACGATATCAACAATTATAGTTCAAATCTCACGCGGCAAGTTCTCATGGCGGTTTTGGTGAACGTGTTTTCGGTTTCTTTTAAACTGCACAATTTCTCGCAATCGCGTAATGTCACTGGTATTGTGCGATCCCAGGTCGCCAGCGTTCAGGTCATCACCGCCAGCGCTTATGTCATAACCGTCAACGTTTAGGTCATCACCGCCAGCGCTCAGGTCACCACCGCCAGCGTTCAGGTCATCTGGTGAAATTAACATAAATGGAATTCAGAAAAATGACATTATTTTTTTCCGATTTCTATGAAGAAGTGTCGTTTGTATCTTATTTTTGTCAATGACAACAGTAATGCATGTGTCGCTAAAGAGACTGTTTTCAGCTACTGAACTTATCTTATCGCCGTACAAGAAAATTGAATTGACACAGACCCTAGTGCAAGCCTTTCTTCAAATTTAGGTAGGAAAATCAGATAGCATGTTCAGTTAACTGGTAATTACGACCGACACGGAGTCTTTGTCACTTGAGCCTGATTACTGACGTTGGGTGTAAAGCCGTTCACAGACTAAAGTGAGCTGTATTCGGCGATAATTTGATTATGGGTTTGGTATCTGATGTATTGCGCAGCCGCATCCGAACGACCACCCGTTTAAGAAGAGAACCAGTAATTCTGGCAGATTTCATACAACGGCAGTTTCCTTTGCCGGCCTCATAATTAGCCAAAGAACTGAGCACATAGGTTGGGACCAGAGGTCCCGGTGCGATCCTGGATCGATGATACTATCCAAGAATATTCGCCTTCTATCGCTGATTCAAAGACGGCAAAGCTGTCAATATCCAGCAGAAATACAGAGGAATTCACATGTTGTTCTACCCAGACGGTTCCTTTAAGACTGACCTTATATAACCAAACTTGTCTAAACGGCCTTAAGCCCAAAGCAAAAACTAACGGGCTGCTCGATTTTCGACCAATTTAAAACAAGGAATTATGTCATTTTTGACTAAAACTTAACGTTTTTAATCGAACATAAATAAATATGACCGCTTCGGTCGATCTTCACCGCAGCTGACCACACCTGACCATTTTGGAAATACTAACTAAACACTGACCATTCTGGTGGAAGTCGGCAAAAAGAACCTCGTCGGGTAATCTAATTCTAACCTTAAAGGTTTAGTCATTTTTACTTCAACTTTTCATTTTTAACATGACTTACATGATTTACGAAGGTGTGCGACATATATCGGCAGTTGAAATTTTTACGACATTTATTGTTTCGGTTCCGACATTCATCGTCAGTAGCTTTTTCGATATTTATCGTTCCTTGTAACATTTATCGTCAACGTTGCGACAAATCTCGTAGCCTGCGACATATAAAGGCGATGCTACATTTTACGGCGCTACACCGTTCATGACAGAACATATTAAATGCAGGCTCGGTTTTCAACATTTGTATTATCCCTTTACCGTCCAAAATTATATATATATATATATTGGACGCGTGTGTGTATAATTAATTTCCGTATTTCGTATTTGACGGCCCGACTTTACACGATCATGTTATATTCCTCTCGGAAAGCATTATTCAGGAAAAAAGACGATCATATCTACATGATATTGAAATCAAACCCATTTTTGTTGTGCGAAAATCATATATTAAAATACTAAAACATATTTGCGCATCAATTTATTAGGGTTTATTTTATCGTTTATTTTTCTGTTTACAACAATCGTTTTTTGATGACGTGAGCGTTTGCGCTGTTTCGCAGACTTGACGTTATAATTTAAATTTCATATAATCAATTCAAAACAAAATCTACAAATTTCATGTGTTTACATTGTACCACAATTGTATCGTATCGTAAAAGAGAGATTTGATTATTAATTTATAGTAATGTACCAATCGTGTAAGAACGAACTTGTTAGGGAAACACTTCGTCGTGCTCATTTCAGACAAAATTAAATTTTAATTGTGAAATGATCGTATTGATCTTACCATTCCGTATAAGGTTTTATCGGATCTTGAAGTCAATCTTGTTGATCGTGTTTATCGTGGACATTTATGGAACTTGGCTCTTGTCGTCTGTTCTTGTCCGATTGCAAAACAGTGAGGACATAACAAAAACAAAGTGTTAAACGCAATATTTTTTTCACTTCAAGCGCTTTTTAACGGACCTATGTAATTGTAAACGGGTGACACCTGAACTTTTGCAAGCGATCGCACATCAGTTTATCTCAACGCATTGACACGCATCAAGTCGTACCTTGAACTAAACTATCAAACATGGGCGACGATCAATTACGTGTTGTTCGTTGAAGAAATTACAACAGTGGGAACGTAGCATTTGAGAGAGACCATAATCAGGTACATTTTGTCAATCCGTAGTGGACAAAAGATAAGTGGACAAACTAGCATAAAACAAGAAAGCACCAAGTTCTGTGAAGGCGTGTTGTGATCTCAAAAACAAATTATTGACACTCATTCCACTTAAATATAATACTCCAGTTAGCACTCGATCATGATCAAGATAACGGATATTACTATTCAATTATATATCTTTCAGATATTGCGTGCGTTTTCTTGTTGCTTTTATCATCTAGAGTATGTGAATATGATTATACAAAATAGGTACGAGGTATGATCCAGAAATACTTAGATTTTTTTAACCGTTTTTTCATTGACAAGATGCTTGGCCTAAAATTGCTACCCAAAGCATAATGTATAATGGTAGCTTGAATAAACTGTATCCGTTTAAGATGTTAGGGTTACAACTGTTCGAAACAAACGGTAACGCGCAAGGGGCGCATTCCAAAACACTACATTTTCTTTTAAAAAATATCAAATTATTTCCATAATGCCTAACTATACCAACTTTACTTTCCGCCAATATATGTTATATTCATTATATTACGTCGTCAGCGAAACAGAAGCCCTTCGGGTGCTTTAAACAACGTTAATACAATCAGGCATGCGTGCGAAATGAATGTAGGAAAATACCGTTGACGCAAAAGCTTGAAGGTAGATCTGTGATACGATTTTGTAAAGAAACTCAAACAATAAACATTTAAGAATGTACACCCCATGATAAAACGCAAGTCGCGTATTAATTTTTAAATGGCGAAAGCGGATTGAAGATGGTACAGACAAGCTATCAAGCTTCACCTCAAGGGGCGCATATTCCGTTCATTAACTGAACGTCTGGCAGAGAAGTCCAACATACCTTGTCAGTACTCTGCCGCTTGGTATGGGGATATTTATCGGCAATAGATTCGAATCATCAACACCAGCGATTTACTGAGTGGGACAGAATGTACTTTGAATGTACTTTGAAAAACTGTGAGGAATGAAGTCGTTTGGCGCCGTCGACGTCGTTCATTTTAGTTGTTTTAAGTCGGGTCGGCGTTGATGTGTTTATGTTTTATAGTACTGTTCGAAGAATAAACGGATTGTTATTAAGACAAATATATACTACGGTAGCTAATATTATAAGCTTTGTGTTCATGTAAAGTGTGTTACTGCTATAAAAAAGGTATGCATTTCACAACAAAAGGTTGCTTATTTCTGGGTTATCCCTCGTATGTTTTGTCATTGAAACTCATTAGCCATGGATTGCACTTTAATGTATGATCTCACTTTTCGATAAATAAAGCGTGACTTACATAAATCAGTAAGCAAATCTTCACAAAAAAAACTGAGACAATTTACAACATTTAAGTGAAAGATAAAATTATCTACATCAGAATGCATGCAACTAATTAAAACAAAGCAAGGTAGTGTGCACATTTGAAATACAAATAGATGTACTTTGATGTGATGTGAACCAGTACGAAATTTGTGCATGCATCACACATTTTGAGATAGACCGGCGTATATTTTTGTAATAAGTTGATTTGTCGCCAAAAAACAGAATACTTAATGAAATTATGGCATCTCTTCTAAATTAAAGAAGATAAAACACAATATATCATTATTTTAGCATCTTCTGTATTTCCTTGTGAATACAAATTTCATCTACAGTTACAATATTTTACGACTAGAGAAACAATATCTGTTTTCAAATAACACACACACACTACCAATTATGAATCGAGCAGAAACTGTAAACTACATATACAAACATAATGGCGGTTGTACATAACATCATAAATAATTTAGGTAATACAAAATAATGTAACAAATTAATTTTTATATACATTTGAAAACAACATCGTGTATAACTATAAACTCACCTTTGACGGGTAGTTCCGTTCTTCTAACCTAAAATCATATACTAGATTAAAAAACGCTATATTGTTACAAAATAATAACATTTTTGAATAGGAGAAATTATAGCCGTATCAAATAACTATTTACACAATCATATTCCTGAGCTCAACGAGTGACATCGACAGATAAATGCACTTGGCCGCTACCGGGTACATTAAAGCACCTGGAAAACATTATTAATTACAACGCATATATATAAATATATTAATACATATATTAATAAATAAATAAATCAATATATAGATTAATAATTAAATAAATAAATAAATGTATAATATCGTAATAATTACCATCGGCTTAATTAACTTTCAATTGTATGACTAAACTGGCACGCATTTTATTTCCGGTCACATACGAATATTGTACTGAACATTGGAAGAGTGGATGTATGTCTGTTCTGATTTTACAATCTCAATTGGCAGTTGGCTTAGGCCAACAGCCTGAAAATCTTATTGGCTAAACTGGTGCTCGCTTTGCTGAGCTCGCTCCGCCTCTTTTCAAGGAGTGTTGCGCCAATATTAGTGATACATTTCACAATCATTAATATAGGTAAATTTAGGGCCATCTTTCAAAGGAGTGCATTTGGGTTGGGCCTAACTGTTAAACAATATTATTATAATCAACCATGATGTTCAACTACTGGCCATACAGCTGAATTATCGCAGCCTCCAAGGCAAGCAAAACTTCAAAAATTCGATGTACGCATTTAAATATAATTGCTTTCCTTCTGTACGGAACGGCAGAGAAAAGACTTGAGTTGAACCAATCGGTATGTGTTTCTTTTCTTTTCTGTATTGTTCTACGTTGTGCTTTTTAAGCATGAAGCACATCATTTTTATATTAGCGACTTTCTTTGTTTCATTTTAAATAAAGAAGGATTGTAATGATCATTAAAATGGTTTCCTAAAATGAATTTAAATGATTAATTGAAGTAACTTCTTGACTAAGTGATTAATTCAATATTTTCGTAATGCATTCATTAATTTTATTAACAGGTAATGGTCGTTTAAAACGCTAGTTTGGCTTATAAAAATAAAGACAACTAAAAGCATCTCACATTAAGTAGGTGTCCACAAGACAGATCACAATCTAACGACAACCGAAGATTAAAGGAAGTCACTAAAAAGCCAGCAGGTACGTGAGATTTCTTTAATAAGAGTGTATATACTTAATGGCATTAGTCTATAAGGACAGCGAACACTGATTTGGTGTGGTACGTAGTATTTGATATTTTTTGTTATTTATCTAGAACCATTTGTTGTTGAATAAAAACTAAATATAAAAAAATCATGGGTCACTAGTGTTTAAACATATGCCTATTTCAGCATTGGTGTAAATTCAAAAATAAAACAAGAACATAAAAACTAAGTAAAGTAGTGAGACAACTGTTGAACACAAATTATATATCTCTGTATATATATATAACTAATTTATCTTGACTGAAAATTCTTCAAAAAAATAAATCGACTTATTCATTTGTTGGGATTAATTTATTAAAACAACAGAATTTCGCATATAAACATTGATTCCACGCTTAAAAATACATTTTTTTACTTTAAAAGTCCTTCCCATACATATGCTTTGGCCAAACTTGCCCAAATGATTGATGATATATAACTTAAAAAACAACAAAAAACATAACAATATGTCACCAGGAACGTTTGTTCACAACCTCAGTTTAACCAAATGCAGTAAAATACAGTAAAAAACATTTAAAACAATGTACTTGGTAAACTTAAAAACACATACTCTACAGGAACTTCTGTATGCCAACGCAAACAAAGATTTAAATTTTAATGAAAATATCAATAATTTGTAGCGAGGTCAGTAAAAGTAAATTAAAACATTATCAAATTAAAAACAAGATGAATACAATACATTTTAAGGGGCATTTTAACGGTACAAATCGTAATTCTTGACATGACTTGACCAATTGTATTGCTGTTTATCAATGCAAAAGTAGAATTAAATTCAATGAACACACAAATAACTTATACGTGTATCGAGATCAGCTAAAGTAGGTTAATACAGTATCCAACAAAAAAACTAGATTTATCTAAAGGGGCATATCAACTATGTTAATTGTAATTCTTCAAATGACTACCCATTCACTGCATTTCATTTTTATGCATAAATTTATGAATTATTAATAACACATTATTGGTCGCCGTGGCGTAGTGGATATGGTGTCCGCCTAGCGATCGGGAGGTCATGTGTTCGATCCCCACAGCGTGAGCGATCTTTAGATCTCCCCCAAAGACACCAAGTACTGGTTCTAGTCCCAGGAAACGGACTCGAGAGCGTTTCAAATAAGCCTTAGGCTTTCGACGCAATCGAGCTAAAATAAATAGGTTTAAACTAATAAAACATTATTTCAGAAAGCAGCTCAGTACCCCATGTGTTAACCAAGATTCGATTCATTCATCTGGTTAGCGTTATTCGGATCACAAAGTGTAACCATCGTTTAGCGTGTGTCTATGTCATGAGCGTTCGATACAGTAGTCTACTTATAAAATGGATTCCTGATCCACATCCACTTGGCAACCGGCCAAATACATTATCGGTAATATTTATACCTATAATGCTTCCGATCACCTCAAAGACATAGAATTTCCGCCACAAAAATAAATGTAATTATTTTCCCCCAAATTCTATGACATGTTTTAAACTAATTTTAATAAACACTCGCGCACTAAATCCAAATACATGTCTAGTCCGACGTCAGATAAATGAACGCTTTTTTAAACAATCCTCTTACAGCGCGCATTATTTTGTGGCAAAATTGATTAACATATTTCTTTGCTTTGTTTTCCGTTTCCGGAACCCTCCAATTGAAGCTTTTTCAAAATGTCTGACCAGACTATGATGGTCACCGAAAATGCAATAATTTAATATTCAATTGTGTCTTGAATTCGTATAAATGAAACTTGAAGGTTATGCCGGACCAAATCATAAACCCTCAGGTGGACTACTAATACCTTCGGTGTCATCTGCAATAGAGCCGGAAGCTGCATTTGGTGTACGGCGCCTGCCCTACACATACCGCAAACGCCCATTCATACCACGCGTGTTTCACCCGGGAGGTTAATGTCCGACATCCCTCGCGACTCAGCCCGCTGACCGGCCCAGCAGGGGATACAATCTCCCGCATTTATAGAAGCGCAATTACCATTATATATGACATATACACATTCGAGTTCCATCTGGTCATCCGCATAATTTGATCGTCTGATTCCCATACTTGCTAAATGTGTCGCTCTGCCTATTCTAAAACTGTGCGATTTAAAACCATTGAAATCAAAACCAGACTGTTCTAAACACTTTTAAAGTACTGCTAAAATTGATAACGCGTGACTGGTCTATAGTTACTGCGCACAAAAAGCTGAACAAAACAAATAAGATAACACTTTGAACAATTTCTATGTGGCGGACATTTAATTATACTCAACCCTTTCAGAAAAAATACACGAAGAATTATCTCCAGGACGCGAGAGTCTAAAGAATGATACACATAACTTAGATTTAAAATCGCATTAAAGCAAATTATGAAGTAAAGGATGAAACACAATTATCAAGAAAACTCCCTTAGAATTATAACTAAACAAGTGCGTCGTTTACAAATTTCTTCGCAATATAATGCGACCTCCTCGCGGGGGATATTAATAGCACGCGCAGGCTCAAAAGAAATCCCTTACTGAAACCCGACCTGTGTGGTTGAGTTTTTCGTTCGTCTACTGCAATAGAGCAGGTCTCCCTTGTTTGAATATTAATCTCTTATTTTACCAGAATCTTATTTGTTTAACACGCACACATTATTTAAATTATAGATTTTATACATTAGAAAATCGACACAATTTGCAGTATACATATATCTGAATTGCTCGCAAAATGAATTAAGTAAACAATTTAATATAATAGAAACAAATCTCATTTAAAATGATAATTCACTGTTTGGATTTTCTCCCTTGAAAAATAATATTCTTCTTTTCACAAAGATCTATAAATAAACATGCTTATGTATGCATACTTATTGGAACTTATATTGGAAACAAATTATAAATTTATTTACACACGGAGAAAGCGACATATTTCACCATCAAATTAATGTATTTATGTCATTTTAACGTTAATATTGCGAAAAGTTTCATTTAAACTCCTATTTGTTTCCAAATACTCAATTTATATGAATGTCCGGTAAATACTTCTGTACAGTGGACAAATTACCTCCCTTTAATAAACCCATATACGGCTCTCGTGCATACGCACGCGCACATCAAAAATGTTTTGTTTACATTGGCTTGTAGATGACGAACCCAGGATGTATCAGTACTTTTTTATAAAATATTTCGTATTTTTTAGAAAGTTATTAAATAAAAACCTTAATTTTCGTCCGAGAAATACTCGCTGACTAGTATATCATTGCAACACGACAAGTAAAAGTAATGTAACAGGTGGGAGGGCGGATTTATCACGCTTTGTTTCTTCTTCTCCATTTATAATGCCCGTCAAATACACACTTCGAATGGCAAATCAGTAGATTTGCAACTATTATAAACCCAAACACGAGTAACTCGTGCTTTTTCGCGTTAAACCCTAAACAAGAAACTCGTTCATTTTTGCGCTATATCATTACCGTACTTTCTCTTCTAAATAACATGCCAAATGCAAATAATATACCGTGTGAATTGTTTAGGAAGTCCAAACAAAAGTACCGTCTCGTTTGCCTTTATACGTCACTCGCTTCCCTGACATACATGCATATAAGCCACAAATCATGATTGAGCGCCGACCATGAAGAAAACATGACCGCCAATCTAGACCGAAATTGGTGATAATATTCATTCCAAAAAGTACCCCCATGCCGAGCTGCAAACTCTTTAATCGTATAAAAAATAGTGCAATCGTTTGTGAAGCCTTTGAGGTTGTGCATTAAAATAATAATGGACCAACGTTCGATAAAACTAATTACAATTTTACATTCCTTTGGTCGATTTTTTAACGACCCAATATTCAAATATATTACAGAGCCCCCGTTTGTGTAATCCGCTAGCTCAACTGTCCCCTTAAGCAATAATGCAAGATTAACATATTCGCCATAACAAAAACGCTGCTTAAGCGACGCAGGCACGTTGATTGATACATCATCATTAGTGTGTCTAGGCAATATATTAATGCTTTGAAGTTATCAATTCGAGACAGACTCTACCTAGGTAAGTTATCGTTTGTATTGCACGATAGCGCCTCGTGCTCAACCACGTTGTGACCACGTGATAGCCCATCGGCTGTGCGGAAAATATCACCGAAATCAATAACCTCACCGTTTTCGGCGCGTCAACGCTTTGTATGTGGCGCTGCAGTTCATTCGCCGGTGCAGGATCAACCGCTGTCCGCATCCTTCGTCCCTCTCTCTCTGTCCACGTCCCGCTACGGCTTGCCTCGCTTGTCTTCGCACGCCGCGACCCGGCATTGTAGACTAAGTAATGTTTATGTGTAAACACGTTTTTCAGTCAAAGTTATTTCGATAAAGACCGATTAAAAGTGAGACCAGAGTTTATATACCGTATTTGTGACGTCAGTAAGTCACTACCGAAATCGATTTCACGCATGGATTGTTGTCGTCTGCTTGTATCGTATTATCGATACGAGATTTAAACCTTTATCTACCATAGACATGTATTCGCTACTGCAAATAAAGGAAATTAATTTTTATATAAATTAATTTTTATTATTGGAATTGTTAAGAAAATATTTACACAAAACCATGTTAAATACAAAGTTAATGTACGATAAAAAAAATACAATTCCCAAAAAGTAATTCATTTTATGAAAACTTTCACATACGATGAAATCGTGTTTATGTGAATAGATATACTACAGAAGACTATTGAGACGTATAGGCTAACCAACCATTCACTTCATATATGAATTTCGTTATTAATGAGTTTTTGAAATAACAATAACCTTTACGTTTTTATACGCCACTGTAATGTAATAATACTGAAATCAATCTTGTTTTTTAAAGTCTGCATTGGCTCACTTTTTAAACATTTGCACATATACATTTACAACACATTTTTAGGACGTTTTGATCAGTTTTGATTATTTGTTTAAACATAGAATTTGATATTGTTTTGGTAGTTCGCGAGAGCTATCTTTTGCTGATGTAAAAACGAAACAAAACTCGAGGATCGCCAGTGTTGTTTTATTGTTATTGGGCCTTATATGATACGACTATTTCAACGTATGGGTCTAACTCACAAATGTGCAATAAAGGACGAATTTGATCCCAATAGTGATTTAACGTTTAAAAATAACGAGTTTCTCTATAGAAGTTTATAATTATGATAAACATTTGATTTCATATTACTAAACATAAAATAGATATCAACAAATGATTCGTCTTGGAGTAAATAAAGTGTATTATTTCTAATTTTCAAAAATAAAAAGTCCCAAACTTAATATAAAAGAGTATTTTCTTATTAGTTACCTTACCACAAAGAGTTTATCCAAACTTACCAATTTTTTTTTAGAAAACTAAGAGAACAAAATAGGTCACCAGGGTCGTTTGTTCACAATTACATTTCGACTGCATATGATAGCTTGAACGACTTTCTGGTTTCAACATAGTGTTAAACAATCAATTTTACGAGTTATGCTGTCTGTTGGATCCGCAGTTTTTTTTTCCATTCTTCGCCTGTACATATGCCAACTCGTGAGTGATCTGCGCCATGTCACACTATGGATGCTTAGGGGTGGTCAAAGTTGCCGATACATCAGTACAAGCGCACGTCATAATGATGCGCACATAAAAAGAGCCGTGACAAACTTACCAATAACTTAATTTGTTACACAGTATAAGGTTTTAAATTAAAAAAATAGTGTTATATTTATAGCAGAAATATTATGATAAGGATATGATAATGCACAAGCGTGGTAAGGTCAATTAATAATGTGTGACTACAATCATTGTTTTCTGAATCACCTTTCTTGCAGCATTCGGAAAAAAAATAAACAGAACACTTATGTCCTGATTGTTATCGATAACAAACACCTAAACACCCCAGGACCTGCATTACTATATGCGTATTATATAAAGTATCTTACATTCAAATATCATCGGTATAAAACGGAGCATCAACACCGCTCAACCATTATTCACTATTATAAGCGTATAATTGGTTTACTAGTTAAGAATTGCCCATTAAATCTAGAGATTTCAAGTTCGTTCCAAGTTACACCTTACCTACTTTATCTTCTTCCGCAATAGGAGTGAAACAGAATTTCAGGGCAATTACCGATCAACTGTCATCTAGTGCATGTGGAACTAAAGTATTCCACAAAACAGAAATAACACGTCTTCAAAAGTCGATGAGAATATGTGCAAAAATCAATGTGCGCTTGATAAAAGCCCACTGCTTGATCAAAATAATGTTTTATTATCATGTAATGTTGTTGCCATTCTTAAATTAGGGTGAGTCAGTACGATGTACATAATCTTAAACGTCGCAAAATGAACAATATGTGTAGCTTTGTATATTGATTTACTTATGCATTATATAAGCATATGTTAATAGAAACCAGCATTGTCATTGGGCGGGTGACCAAGCTGTAAAACGTAAGACTATATGGCGCTAGTGATTTTGAAATACCAAATTGTATACCAGCTGGTACCAATTGATATTTTCACTGACACCAAAACCGGCTAATTTGTCGCGGCTTTAAAGGTATTCAGACAAAATGAACCACTATGTATCCAGTTAAGCACTGCTTTTTAGTGCGCATCAACGCGTTCAATAACATGTTTACTGATACGAATACTTATTTCGTGTTGGTGTCATCTCAGCTGAATGTATAAAACCGCAATTCAAGAAAAGCGTGTATTCGATATTATTTTAAGATTTGAATATACGTTTCGAGATTTGAGAACGATTGATAATATTAATGTTATTGAATAAATATATAACCTTCAGTTCAATTGTCGAGCATATTAGGTATTAATATATGATAATGTATCTACAACATGGCTAAGACGGACGTTTTAAGAATCACGATCTTCATATTATCATGTAAGTGCATGCTTGCGAAACTTATTTTCAAAGTGTACCATTAAAAATGAACAATTATGGTTCGAACGATAGTTTAATGTCTATGTAATAAATATGGCCGACAGGTGATAACTTATGTTGACATTTTTTAACAATCGATACATTTGCATTCAAGTGAGAGTTTAATTTTTACCATGGGACTTTTTCCCATATTATTCATTGGCATATAGATACAGTTTGTGGTTAGATACACCCGTTAGTAAAACGTTTTTGAAGGGAAATACATAAATATAGTCAAAACTATGTACCAGGGCATTATTAATATGTGTATGCGACGGTTGCGATTAATTGACACTAATTTTAAAATGTCATAGTTCGCTGATTGGTCGTATTTCAGAAATGTCATACATGTTTTGAAGTTATAATATCAAAAAAACAAAACTAAGAAATACAATCATGTTATTACAGGACTGTAATTAATTCACATCCTTCTTTTGACGCTTTTTTCAGCAATATCCGCTTGATATGTCTAGTAAGTACACGGTTGCAAATGATATAATAATGCATTCTACAAATACATTGGCCCCAGTAAATTGATCTCTATATAAACTGTGTAAAAGCGCATGGGCAGAAATACCGGCGTTGGCATATGCCATCTATCAACTGTTTCAAATAAAATTTAAATGGGGTCAGAGAGAGGACATTAAAACAGTTCCAATTCCAACTTTTGCCACTATACAAAAGTTTATTTATAGATATTGCAACTTTCACTTAAATTTTATTACGTTAAGATGAGACGTTTTTTTATAATATTAGGAAAAGGTTGATTAAAACAGTATTTGAATCCGGGACATTTAAAAGCCAAATATAATTGAGTACAACTGCACCATTGGGCGTTTATTTTAACATCATTTGTTAAAGACCACTTAGTAAAAAGCTTTCTTTTTATAATTTTCGAACAAAGAACGTTAAAAACAATATATAATATTGCCGATTATATAATTGTTTTTTTTTGTGTAAATAACTTGAAAATTCCAACCAAAAAGCGTTTTTTTTTTATCTATTTGATCTTACGAAATCGATGTTATTGAATTTATGCTTCCTTTTTCTTATTATGAGTAGTATGTTTTGATCGAGTGCTCCTGAAATTCCATATGGTCATCGCCTCTAGAAGACATGTTAGTGGCATAACAAGAGATAGTGGGCAATATAGGAGACGACCCTTGGTATTGCAGTGTCGAATGTGGAACACCTAATACATTGCACCTGGTCTCAAGCAAAGATGAGTCAGTTGGTGAGGGTTGGGCGAGATATTGAACGTGCAGTCCCTGATTTTAATCTCCAGTGTGTTAACATTTACCACGGCTCCGCTTTTCTCATTACCTCGCCCTAAGATTCGTCCTTGCCCTTATCTGTTAAAAGTGTATTTTCACTGTGTTAACAGTGTATATAAATATACATCAACAACACTAACAAAATAGCAAGCAGTAAGTTTATCCTTGCAAAAAATAAATCCGTAATTACTGTGCAGCACAAAAGCTGGACGGTAGGTCATATCAAACAAAATAAAACACACACGCTAGTTCATATAAATAATGGAAACGCTGTCCCGTATAATTAATACAAACGCTTGTCCGTTGCTCAGGTGTTGTAAATATGCTCTTGCATAATATCGACTTGCAATTCGCAGAAAAAAAAATACTTACATTACGAAAACTAGGGTAATATGTGCGTATGTCCAGTGTTGATTAATAACACATTTTCTTTTTGTGAACTTATATACTTTAACAAATTTTAACCAGTTATGCTTAGGGGACACGAGCTTTAACGAAACTTTCCAGTTTATCAATCAGTCGATGTACACATTTTACCCCCTCCCCATGGTTACAGACTTCCATTTTAATAACGTTATTGTGGTTGAGTATTTTTCTTTCATAAAACAGTATCTACATACAGTGAGAAATGTTTAAAAAAAATAATAGAGAAAGTCGTTTGTAATATATTTTACAATGAACACTAACATGCATTAAGCGTTTCGATTTGATATGTAAACAATCCATATAAATACTTACTACATAAAAATAGACAACTAACTTAACCTTTCCTTTGTATCATTAAAGTTCTGTGGTCCAGCAGGATTTAAAACAACTGATTAAAGCACTACATAGCGTGCATTAGGAGTATGAAGTATTCTGTATTGATACATTTATTAAATTACACTCTTTTATACGAATCTGGTTAACAGTTAGGTGAATTTCGATAATAGCTACATAATACACACATGTTTAATTGTTTCAAATTAATAAAACGATATATATGTAAACATATGAAAGGCGGTTTGTATATATGAGCATTAATAATGTTGACTGACCTTTGTATTATATTATTGCAAAGATGCCCATCTGTACGGTTACGTTATGTGTTGTCATCGTACCGAGAATATTTGCCGCTTATGGACAACAACACAAAATCAGCACTAGCGAAACTTTATTGAACTTCGTAATAGAGGCTAATATCACCGCATCATCTTTGGAGCCCATATAGTTTAACGTGACGAATTAATGTATCGAGGCATCCACTGTCTCACTGGATACTGAGTACTTGTGCCATAACTTCACAACACCTATTCCGCAAATGAGACTGAATGACATATATGAATTTAAAATATATAACTTCTTATTGAATTACTGTTTCTTTGTTACAAACATCCCCGGTTTTGTAACGAACCCATTATCGATTATGTTGATACTGTATATGAAACCGTCTAATACCACTTCCTTGTACATACTGATTTTGAGCGCCAATGATTTCATTTTAACTATAGGTCGTTTCATATATACCTACCTCGACTCAATATACTTTTATTGGATGACTGAGCTTTGTCGTTTTTTTTCAATATTTTATAAGTTCATCATCGCTGTTTTCGGTCTATATTCTTGTTTTTTGGACTTTTGAACAATTCTGTGCAGTCTGGTTACCTTTAAAATTTGCTTCTTGGTTTGTTCTTACACGTATAAAGGTCATACTTGTGTTATTGTGTATTTTCTCCTTTGCTTTAACAAGTCATCATACATTCGGTAATTATGCTGACACATCACCAGCGACACATGTCCTGATTTGTAATCAAACGGAATTTATGTCAACAGTTTGGTTCTATATTGAAGCTTTTTATTATGTGTTCCTTCCCCTATGGGTAGTCGTAGCGTCAAATATAGCAATACTATAACGCATAAAACATACAAATAAAACCCGTAGAACGATGACAAATGACAGGAAAATAATCGAGAAAAAGAAAGGAGAGCAACGAATATTAACTTAAACTATGATTTCAGTTTCTGCTGTCCTTGTGTTTCTTCATGTCCCCTATGTGCTGGCGATTGTGTGGTATACACTCTATCCGGACGCAAACGTTATATTGATGAACAATCCAACTGACTTTTTTCGTTTCAGTTTATATACATATATCGGATTTTCAATAACGGAAATTTAAAACTGGATTTACTTCTTCATATATATTTTGTCAGGTAAAAAGTTGCGCAATGCATTGTTGCAAATGTTTTCTAAAATGAGAAATCCGCGATTAACACATTCAAGAGAGATGGATAGGGAATCATGGACACAGGGATGCGATACCAGTACCGTTAGTGTGTTTATGTGTTACAAATAAAATCTGCATAATGGTAATTCAATGTGTATTGTTTTTCTCGCATCTTTATGGCGCTGCTGGTTTACTGAGTTTACGTTTTTCTGCTAAACGACATTCAAGAAACTGGGATAATTTATGAAATATAAAATTGATATAACGTAAAATCATAACACAACAAGTATATATATATGAAGAAAACTAAAAGCAAATTACATAAGCTATCTCTATTGTGTGCATATTCTTGTCTATGTCTTAGTGTTTTGTTTGTGCCTGTGGTACGCATTGTTCTCATAATATTTAATGCCTTCATTGTACAAACGAGATTGCGACATTGAACAACCATAACATATGTGCGTTTATTAATGTTACCAGTATAACTAGTGTACACATTTTATACGACTATTATTGTTGAACGCCTATTTGGATTGTTGTATAAACTTTAAATAGTGTTATTGAATTGTAATCGTTGTAACAGTTGTGTTATGTTTACTTTTCACAATTTTCTGAAACGTTTAAAAAACATCACAAATGGTGTAATACGTATATCAATCACAGACTTTCATAATGGTTGTATTTCCCAAAACGCTCTATGTATACAGGACGATATGGACATGCATTTGTTAGTTACTTGAATAGACAGATATGTACTTAACTGTTAAATGACCTCAGAGTGTACCAATAAAACTAAGTAAATACAGACGACAAATTGTTTTTTAACTTCAGTACACAGATAAGTACTGAATTGTACAACGAACGCAACGTTTACCCATATCCTTTGCTATACACGAGACAGACTAATGCACGACTCTCATCCTTCTTACTGTTTTAAGTATACATGTCGTCAACATGATTGTACTATCATCTAACAAAACCATGTTTTAACAAGCGTCAGTAAATCAACGCGTTTAAAAAAACACATCTACAACATGTAACACCAATGTCCAATTTTACTTCAAACATTTGCTTCAAGTTTATTTTATATTACAATAATTCCCACATAACATATGGATTATCCAGGATGGAGCTTTGACTAATACTCAATGCCCTTAATTCACAGACACGTAAAACAATTGATCAGTAGACATGCATGTATCGCCCGCATATTCCTGTTTGTGTCTGTCTAAGTGTTTGGTGTAAACGATCTATACAAATCACAAAGCAAAACATACATAACAAAATCAACGCAGGTTTGAACATGAACGTTGAAAAAGAGCAACTGGATCATGCAATCATGGATTACTACCGACCAATTTAATATAAGCACACATTGGTTAACTCTCGATTGACCAGTATCACCCAGAGAGACACAACACCGATATCAGTAATTGTCATTTATGTATAACTATGATGTAGCGTGATCTCAAACAATACGTGTGATTCTTAAGGATGTTAATTGATTCCGAGATTGATCAAGAAGCGACATAAAAATGCTCACAATATTGTTACAAAAATTAGGACAATCCTAATTCAATCGCACTTCAATAACGATATATTGCTCATAGATCTGACACTTACGTAAGCAAACGTAGTGAATACTTAGCAACAGCATGATAAACCGTAAACATGTATGAAACAAAAATACTTATCGCATATTCGTGATCGATCTATTTATTTCGTAAGTATTCATGCTAGTTTGCTGATCCTTCTGGAATCACAGCTTGCGAATTGTTATCGTACTTATCCGTCCCATGTACAAAACAATACGTACCGTCACCTACCAAAATCTTATTATATTAATGTTAAAGCGTATAACAATTCGTACAGAAGAAAAAGGTTCTATAATGACTGCTTTTTCTACGAAGGCTGTAAGAATAAATCAGGATGATATACCAATTCAAACGGATCGTCCTATTTTGGGGAAGAAAATGTGGCGGAGCTTTTTAATCAATTTCTCTGATATTATTCAACTGTTCGGTCTTTTTCAGATCGTTTAATACCCGTAAAGATTATTCAAGTATCACTCAGTTGTTTTCATTGATACGCTCAAGCTTGACCCTGCTTTATTAACATTTTGTATTCGTTTGACTTATCAGAGCAAAATTCGTGTCTTTGTGATCGGTGCTTTAATGTATGTGGTTATACATAACTTATTTTTTGAACGTTATAGTACGTTTTGCTCCGCTCACGGTAATGTTTTGTGTGTACATGTGTGTGCGTGTGTGTGTGCGCGTGCCTTTGCGCGTGCGTGTGTGCGTGTGCGTGTGTGTGTGTGCGTGCGTGTGTGTGTATGCGTGTGTGTGTGTGTGTGTGTAGGTGTGTGCGTGTGTGCGTTCTTGTGTGTGTGTGTGTGTGTGTATGTGGGTGTGTGTTTATAAGGCTCTCTCTGCACATGAGTCTGTATAATGTGTGTATGTGTGTGTGTGTGCGTATGTGTGTCCCAGCACTATTACCTATTAATAACTGATGAAAGTTATTCCGTTTTTCATGACACAAGTTTAATTGCGGTGTTGTCTTGTGCTTAAGGGAGGGGGAAACGGAGCAACCAGTGTAAAACCTAGCTGACTAGATGAGAAGAGCGTTTGCTAACCTTTTCGGACAGCCAAATGATGTTTAAATATGTCATTTTGGTTCAGTTACCGTTTATGTTGATTATTAATAAATAATGATGCAGTTAAGTGTTATACTTACACGTTTGGCCAAAATAATGTATTATTTGCATGTAACACTGTGACGTGCTAGTCAAGAGTTATTGAAAGGACAGAATAGAGATGCAAACAAATGTGCATCAAGAACAATGGAATGCATATCATACAGAACAAACGCTAACGCAATCTCAAGAAAAGCAACGCTAATCCGTATTATAAACGCAAACGCTTTTCCGTTCTGATGCTTTAAATATACTGGTGCATCATATCATATCGACTTAACTTGAATGAAATGTGCGTTTGTGCTGTGTGTATTAATTACAAATGTTTACTTTTTGAATATAAAGAATATTTTTTACTAATTTACAATTATGCGTCGGAGACACGAGCTTTAACGAAAACTTTTGAGTTGTTCAACCAGTCGGCAGATTGGACGTCACGATGAAAACTTTCATTTCAAAAACGTTTGTTAATGATTTTTTTTATTTCATAGAACAGTATCTACATACAATGGAATAATGTGGTAATATAATTGACAGTGTCATATTGAACACATATTATAACTATACACTCACATAAATGAAAATGTCCCACTTGTGCAGAAATGTCAACACACAATCGGCAATATTTATTACACAGACATGACATATCGCGTACACTCTACCGTTGTATCATTAATGTTCATCCGCTTGCTATGGTCCAGTATGTTTTAAAAGAACTGATCAAAAGCCAGATAAAGCGTGCATCAGGAGTTTGCAGTACATGTTAGAATTAGATAATACTAATTATCGCGAGCTATTCCACATAAACAGGTGAAATAAATGGGTTAACAATTATGGCACGCACTTATAAAAAGTTATTATTAAAAACATTTACTTGAAACATGAAGTGGAATGAAAACAGATTTTGGTATTGTGCCATTGTAACTGAAACGCATTTTGTAGGAGGACCATATGACTTGTATACTTCAAAACCGTAATAAACTGATCATATATCAGCACGAACTTAACACATTCATTTAGGTAAGAGTAAGCCAACATACTTCGTTTAAAGTGTCTTTAATCCCCACTGGTCTGTACCGTTTTTGTAATTGTAAGAGTAATACATTTAGTATGTATAATTTAAGTCATTAAGGTTCTTCAATACGAGGCTGGTTTATAATAAGCGAGTTTCTTTAATAGCCAAACTATTGAAGTACACATATTTTAAATTGGTCAATACTTATTAATAGTGAAACAATATTTGAGATACCTTGCGTATACATAAATATTGTTTACTTACCTTTATCTTCTTTTATTGCAGATATGACCAGGTATATAATTGGGACAGTTACCATATTTCTTGGCATCGGACTGAGCGTCTATGCCGCTTATACAGACCAAAAAGAAGACAACACGAGTGATACTTCTTTGAAATCCACCACAGACGCTAAAATCATCGCATCATCTTTGGGGAATATATATTTTAACGTGACGAGCCTTTGTGTCGATGCATTCAATGTTTCAATGGAGACTGCTTACTTATGCAATAACTTCACAGAAAGAAATCCGTCAATAAGTCTGGAAAACATATATGAAACCAAATTATATCGATCATTAATTGCCTACTATTACTATTTTACGAATATCCCCGGCTTTGTTACCAACCCATTAACAATTATGTTCATACTTCATATAAAACCGTTTAATACCACTTCAATGTACATTCTGGTATTAAGCGTTAATGATTTAATATTAATTGTATTTCGTTTCATATATCAGTATCTAGTCTCGATATTCTATAATTGGACGACTGGCCTATGTCGTTTTTTTCTATATGGGATTTATTCATCGTCTGTGTTTTCTATATATATTCTTGTGTTTTGGACATTTGAACGACTCTGTGCAGTCTGGTTTCCATTACAATTAGCTTCTTGGTTTGTTCTTTCACGTATAAAGGGCATTCTTTTGTTGTTGTTTATATTTTCATTAGCTATCACAAGTCCTTATTCATTTGGTTTTTATGCTGATACATCACCAGCGAGACCTATGCAGGTTTGTTTCCAAACGCAATTTATTTCAACAGTTTGGTTTTATGCAGAAACTTGTTATTATGTTTTAATACCCATATGCGTGGTTGTAGCGTCAAATATAGCCATAATAATACGCCTAAATGCTACAAATAAAACTCGTCGAATGATGACAAATGATAGTCAAATAATTGAGAAAAAGAAAGTAGAACAACGGATGTTAACTATAACTTTGATTTCAGTTTCTACTGCCTTTTTATTTCTTCATGTTCCCTATGCTCTTGCCACATTGTGGTCAACATTATATCCAGACTCAAGTGTTATTTTGATGAACAATCCAACTGACTTTGTTCGTTTCCATTTATATACAAGCATAGGAATACTTATAGCTGAAATTCAAAACTGGATTAACTTCTTTATATATATATTGTCAGGTAAAAAGTTTCGCAATGCATTGGTGCACATGTTCTCTAAAATGAGACAGTCGTTATTAAAACATTCAAGCGATATGGATAGGGCCTCAAGGACACAAGAAAGCAATACAGGTACCACTGGTGTGTAAATGTGTTGCAAATAAAATCAACACAATTCTAATGCATTATGTATTATTTATTTTCTTGCAGCTTTATGGTGCTGCTGGTTTACTGATTATCCTTTATCCTGCTTAAGACAATTATAGAAACTGGGATAATTTATGAAAGATAAAATTGATATTACGTAAAATCACAACTAAAAGCATAAAACCTATAGGAAGAAAACTAAGAACAAATTACATAAGCTATCCATATTGTGTGCACATTTTTGTTTATATCTTATTTGGTGTTTTGTGCATGTGAGTTTTATTGTTCTGATAATATTTAATGTTTTCATTTTACAAATCAGATTTCGACATTGAACAACCATAAAACATGTGCGTTTATTATTTTTACCAGTGTAACCAGTACACATCTTTAAAAGACTATATTTGTTTGAACGTCTATTGTGATTGTGGTATGGAAGACTAAAAAAGTGTCATTAAATTGTGATCGTAGTAAGAGTTGTGTTATGTTTACTTTTCACAATTGTCTGAAACTTTTACGAAATATTAGACATTGTTGAGTCATAGGATATATCCATCACAGACTTTCAGAATGATTAGATTTCCCAAAACACTTTATGGATACAGGACGATTTGGGTATGTATTTGTGTTTTACTTAAATACACAGATAAGTACCAGATTCTACAACGATCGTAACATTGACTAATACAATAAAGTAAATACACACGACTTAGTGTGTGTTTTGTTTAAATCAATACGAAGAGAACACTGTGATTAAAAGCGATACCCTTTATATACACGTGCTTCTAAAAAAAGATGCAAGACACTCATCCTTTTTTCTTGTTGAAGTGTATATGTCGACAGCATGCTTGTAATATACGCTATTAAAACAATTCTTGAACGAGCGTCTGTGAATCAACACGTTGAACAATGTACATCTACAATATTTAAAACCAGTTTCCAATTTTATTCAAACATTTGTTTAAAGTTTGTTTTATATAACAATTATTCACCTGGAACAAATGGCTGATCCTGGATGGAGCTTTTACTAATATTTGTTGCTCTTACTTTACCCCTAAGAACCTGATTTTCATACAACGACATAGTGCCGCAGATACGTAAGCCAATGGATCAGCGGACATAACTGTATCACCCCGCATGTTCATTGTTCGTTCAAATATTTTCTTTAAACGATAATTACGAATCAAAAAGCAAAAAAAAGCACAGGTTTGAAAATGAACGTTGCAAAAATGTTTAAGAATGAATCAGTGGATACATCCGAATATTATCCGAGGTCTATTCTTTCATTGAAGAAGAGCAACTGGATCATGCAATCACGGGTTACTGCTTACCAATTTAATTCAAGCACACATCGGTTAAATATCGATTGACCAGTATCACCCAGAGAGACAGTGCTGTAGGAAGGGGGAAAAGGAGCAACCGGTGGAAAACCTAGCTGGTTGGATGAGAAGAGCGTTTACTAACCACTGTCCTTATCGGACAGCCAAATGATGTTTTAAAATGTCCTTATGGTCCAGTTACCGTTTTTGTTGATTATAAATCAATGAGAATGCTTCAAATTTTCAATGAATTCGAGCACTTTCAGAAGCACATTTAATTGAGTTTGTGGTTATAATTTTACACATTGACACATAAAGCGGTGATCGTATAAACTTGTTGACCGAAGATCAAGTGACTGCTTTATCCATTTTATGAGTAACTGTTTTCTAGGATTTATTTTTATATATTAATTGACAGATAAACGAAAAACAACATGTTTTTGGTCAGCCGTTGGTTTGACCGACTGACTGATACCGTGTATTACATTTGCTCTTCGCACGCATTTTACATACATTTCACATATCCATTTAATTAACATACAAGCAGACAATACATTTTATATAAATCCATAAGTTCTCATAAGTCATCACACATACATTAAAGCATTTTTACAAACAAAGGCTTTGTCATCGTTACAACCATCATAAAACGTAGTCTCCTACACCAACAGGTGTCCAATTGCATCGTAATTTAGTGAAGGTTTTGCGTCTTTAAGTATGGTGAATAAAGAACCAAGACGGAATAAATAATGACGACATCCCTATATACAATATTAAAGTGGCGGAAAGAGTTCTGTAAGGCTAGATGTGAAGCTGTATATTGGTATGTCTTATGATATAAATGATGAAATATGATGATTTTCCGATGCACGGATGCAATTTTCTGTATGGAAACGTTAATTGGGCACCTGCCTGTTGACTTTATGTTTCCTTATATTGTAAAGACATAAATAGTTATATCGAGATTGAGAGTGAAATATGACCTTAAACGAACATATAATTGGATAGCAATTGTGTAAGAGACTATATACATCGTAAAATGTATGTTGTTTGCAAAAAAAGTGTATTTTTATGTTGACAAGCATTGACAAAATATTGGATCCGTTTGCGGATCCGTTTGCGTTTTCCTGCATTGAATTTTCATTACTCATTACTTTCATCCTTAAACAAACATGTTTAAGTTTCCCTTAAGTTAATTACACATGACTTTTTATATGAAATTGTATCCACAGTCCTGATCGACGTTTTGACTGTATATCCATCAGGCAAGCCTGACGGGATGTCCGTATATGTGTCCGTCTACCGTTTAACATCATATTGCTATTACAGATTTATTCTTTGATATAATCAGTATTGCAGATTCGATACTAGTTACACGTATTGCTACTTATCTTCGATTGTTTGGTGTTGTATGGTGATTTATTGTCATGAATAGTGACATGACATAATGCTATTTGTTTTGATCGAATCAAAATTAAATACATGTTGTCCCTCATGAGAAAATATTGGTTATTATTTCCCAACATATGTTTAACATTTCAACACTTAATATTTATATTTTGTTTGAATAAACAGATCAAAATGTGCCACATCACATATTCATTTATATATGTGTATGATAACATTATTATCAAGTATTAAGTTATTCAAGACAAGGCCGTGAGTAATGACAGTATGTCAGATCAAATGGCAGAGGAAATAATTAAAGAAATCGCATAGTACCAATAATATACACAGTGCTGAATTACATTTTATGCCCAGTGTTTAATTTGCTATTTAATGTAACAACTCACGCCCGATCCAGTGGATCAAGTTTACGACCAATGTTATTGGAAAACACAAATGCACCACATCACGTGATAAAAAGTCGCAAACCCAACACGCTCAGACCATATAAATACTTGTATGTTCGGATATCATTATTAACCTGTTGTTTAACGGGATATGATTAAGGTAAGAATTAAAGTATGTGATTAATGGCAATTAATTACATATTATATTTAATGTGCAAATTACAATTTCCGTTCATTTTAAAACTAATACGATCAAGCCTTAAACGAAATTCCAGATAAATAGAAACAAGTATGTGTTTTTATGTAAGTAAGTTTACGCATGTAAACAAATTGGTCGAGTTTTATGCTTTAACGTTTTAACAAAGAAACAGTAACAAATAATTAAAATGTGAACTAAACACAGCATTAAGCGTATCCTAATGCAGAACATTGGTTATTTACTTAAAATTTACAAACGTAGACAGTTTATATCATTGACAAATTTATGTTTAATCACGTGGTCTTTCGGTTAACTCATTTTGTGTTATATTGAAATATCGCTTGCGTTTAATATAGATAAATATGAAAATATAATTCTGCTGTTCGACAAACTTTAAGTATAAATCTACATTTCGTAAAAGCACTGGCTAATACACAACAAAAACAATGAGGAAGCTTTGCAGTGACAGTAATATCAATTGATACAAATGTAAAAGGGTTTGTTTAGCTGATATGTCACAGATGGTGTTGGAAACATAAGAGAAACAAACACACTCTGTGCAATCTCAGATATACGATTGGCATCTAATACAGTCAATTAAGCATCGTTTAAAAGCATCATAACAATACAAATAATGTCCAACTAATCTAATAGACAATCCCAGAAATCGATTCCTTCCCGGATTACCCGCCCCTGAATACTCTCGCGCGCCTCCAAAACGGTACTGAAGAAATAAACATGGACCTATATATGTGTGTATAGGTCCCTACGCAAAACAAGGAAGCGAAACGGGTTTATCAAATATATTTGAGGATTTAAAGAGTTTCTGTTATCGATCTGACAACCACATAATAGTTCGTGTTTTTTTTTAAATATAAATTACGTAATTAGTAGAAATAAGGTTCATCTGCATTCGTTTAAGAGTAATAAAACACAGCATGGACATGGACCTATTTGTGTAGGTCCCTGGCATGAATAAGGTCTTGATTGTCATTTAACATGTTATTTAAAGGTGACGCGTGATATCTTATCTTAATTTCGGTATCTACACATGTGCAGACATGTGGTGTCACGGGCAAACCCATAAACGCTTTTAATCCACACTTGGAACATCGCCTCCCATTTAGCGAATTCGTTCGCGCCTTTATCGCTGATGTTTTTTTCAAGAGATGTATGTTGCTGTCATTAATAATTCGTAATTAACGAAGAAATAAATCACTTATTTTGTTCGGGTTTTTATTTTTTAAGCGTAAATTTAGACCGTTCTACGAAAATTTAATAAAGACATACGTTTAGGAAATCTAGAGAACACAATTGGAACTATTTAAGTTTATTTAAGGCTCATTATTTTTCATGTTGAACATTTCAATCGTGAATTAAGATGTTATTAAGAAAATTTAATAATATTTCAGGCAACATGTAAAACGTTATTTAAATAATAATATAAGAAAGTTCTAGACAAAAGCTGATATGTCCTTTTCAATAAAGAAAGTATGACATATCCTGACATCTTACACAGTTTTGCAAGCGAATAACTCCGATACTTGTTCATTTTAATCACAAAATTCATTTCCGGCTAGATATTTTTGTATTAGCTTGAGAGCGATTTTTAAATAAAAGATTGCTAAAAACCACTTTAGTTTTAGACTAAACTAGATACATAATTTTAATTTAAAAAAAAATCTCTACCTGAAATCTTACAGAGTTTCGATAATAAAAATTTACGGAACAATTTTAGAATCACAAACTTCATTTCGGCTATAGATTTGTATATTACCTTTAAAATGACACTTACAAGGGAAATATTAATAGCGAAATGGTAACTGTTTAGACAAACAAAGATATGTATTATTCAATAAAAGAAGTCGTCCTCAGTCTTTAATCTTACAACGTTTCTTAATGAATATCTCCGGAAAGTATAGAAAGTACGACATTTAATAAGAAATAATATAGGCTTAAACAAAGGCAGATATCAATTTAATTGTCTACATCGACCTTAAATCTATCTAATTAATATCAAAGATCTATCCAAAAAAATTGGTCTGAATGGATGTTTCCAATCTTTATATATTGATAGATCTTTGTTAATATCTCCGGCACTATTTACGCTAAAATCACAACGTTTACTTCAGACTTTAGATATTTCTATACCTTTATAATTATGCTTGAATAATTTTATTCCATAAAGAAATAATTAAATTTTATACAAAGGCATTACTGAAAGGTATGCTTAAAAATGCCAACTCGGCCTTAAACATTACGTGTTGTCACTGAATATTGTTGCAGAGACACATATTTTATGAATCTATCGTGTATATTTTTTATTTAAATTATATTGATTTACGATGTGATACATATCGACACTTGGTTTCATGTTTCACTTGTTTTCAATCCTAATGTGCGAATTCATAAAGTACTGTTTATTGGAATAAAGCGGGTGTACACTATGATAACGTTGTAATCTGTCAAATTCTTCATTACCGTTTTCAATCGCGGGTTACGTAATAGCCAATATGGCGGCGTCCATATTATCAATTCTGGGATTGTCTATACTTGGGGAAAGCTACTCTAAAAATAGACTTGTACTTTTCTATATATATATTTTGACTAATTGTTATGTTTTGCCGTTAACCCCAAAATTGATTTCGATAGCGTCGGGAATGATAATAGGTTACGAGTTTATTATTTGACGTGTATTGATTGATTTATATGTAACTTTAAGAATAGATAGAAAATATTTAGTTGATGACTTTGATATCATGTGTTCAGCTTCGCTTTTTCCTACGTGAGCCTCGTCTAATATTACATTATATCAAAAGTCACCAACCATATATTATTTTATTATGCAACATTTAATGTAAAAAACAAAGAACATTAACAAGAACAAGCAACCAAATAACCGCTTAATTATAAGAATGAAAAATAGTTTAATATGACGATGAGATACGATCTGATTCCATCCGCTAGCGTCTGTACATATATAAGCATAAAAATAGTCGCAAATGAACAAAACACCATAACACTTTAACGCATATATTAATTTAACTAAATACAAAAACTTGAAGTGATAAGTCGATACTAAGAATTACAATTTATGCACTACAAATACATTTAAACTATTTTTATAATTACACATTCGACATTTACTTATAAAAGCTGTGTACCAGAGCACGGATTCTTTTCAAGTAAACGTTAATATGAAAGTTTGAAGCAAAAGAATATAAATGATACAATGAAACGAGATTAAGTAAAAGTTGGTTGGGAACGCGACTGCTTCTTGATTTGCAGGTGCTGGAACTTTCTGCGGAAGCTGCTTTTTTGCGGAATGCATCGACGCTGCCAGTTGGGTATGAGGCGAAATCAAATGGTTTGGGTGTGCATGGTGTTTTGATATTTGCTGTATGATATAATGGATTCATTTCTGTTTAAAATTCGAGTGCTTAATAAAATAATTGAATATAGTTTCTGTGTTTGGAGCGACATGTTGCTGTAATTAATGATGCTGTGAACGTTATTGTTACCAATGATCTGCATAATATCAGTCGGACCCGAAGCTTCTGAACCATGTGTTTCCTGGTCGAGTGTTTGGTACGTTTCATTTGTATACCTGAACAAATACACATATGTGTTATTATTAATGCTATTTTCTGACTCCCATTCTCATGCTGATGAACCAACGATCAGTGCCAGTGTTCCTTCTGTCGTTGGTCTGCGTCTATAATAAAAATGTTAAACATTAAAGACATATTATTTATTTTAAGAAACTAGTGTTTTTGCAGTTCTTACATTATACTTTTTTGTAATAAAGATATTGTGTCAAAGTTGTAGTTTTTTCCAGTCGTGCTTGAAATGTTGTATTGATAAATACGATTTTGACATTTCATCTCATGTTGTGTTTGTTATATTTCAGTATAATAGTGTTTCATTTTAATGACAGTAGGATGCGACCACACATTTCGATTACTGATCATCATTTGCCATATTCTTGCTGCACAGTGTTCGCCACGTCAGTTGCACGGGTCTTTGTCTGCCTCATGACCAACTCAAGATATTCGTCTCCCTCTGCATCCCGGCACATCTTCACATCACTCCATCTAATTAATTGTTCGTAATGGTAAATGTATTTGCATCTCTTTTGACAAATTTACTTTTGAGCGTAGTGTTTGTAATAATTGTTTTGTCGTTTAATGTTCTATATTAAAATAAATTGTTTAATAAATGAGTTTTTTTCTATTATTCAAGCACTTATGCAATGGATGCTCGATGGTGTTTTTTCTTAAGGTTTCGTTATTTCATTTCCAGGTTGAATACCACTGCAAACAAAAATGCTCTGTTAAGTTAAAGTTGAAGCACATAACACATTTTTTTTTGTACAAATTTTAATTTATGTTCATGTATTATTCACATGTGGGAAGCCCATATTTTTTTTGTTTTGTTTTTAATATATGCTATAATAGAGACAAGGAGTTCAACTTCGTTTACCGTAAAACTAGACCATCTTTACTGTAAACCATGTAACTCGAACACTTTTTAACGAATCAACTACACACCGGTTGTTTTCGAAAGCGAATAAAATAATTTATCAGGAAACAATAACATCAGTACCATTGATCCAGCAGTATTTCGATACCAGCCCTCAGAAGTTGACCCATTTCCAAAATCTTGTACGGTCGGACACAAGTGTGTCCACATAGAGATTTTCCATGTCGATCACTTTAAAGAGCTAAAACTCAATAAACCAGTCATTAAACGGTAGATAAACAGCACATGTATGCACATTGAACATTTTTCAATCGGTTACAATACACTATCGTTATCGAAAAAGTATGGTAAACACCATTTTATCGCGTCTTTCGATCCGCAAGAAACAACATCTAAACAGAAAAATTCTATTTTGACTCTGGGAAACCCTTTGATGACGTCAGAGATTTTGTAACACAAAATACTATTGGTCGGGTTTCATCAATTTCTCACTCACCTTTTTAAGGAGATCCTCGGGAAATTCCGCCCAACCAATAAAAAAGACCCGTAGCAAATGTATGCTTTATTTAATGACGTCAGAGGATTCCCGATAATTCCTGCACAAACCTCTTGGTTGTTCATTTACAAATCGGAGGAAAAAACACTTTTAATGGTATGTGAATGACTGTAAAATGTATTTGTATTGATTCATTAATGTTTATTGAACGGGAAATAACCGTTTAAATGACGAACAGTCATGTAATCTGTGTGTTTCTGCAGTTTGAAACGGTCGGAAATTGAAGCTAATTTGGAAACACATGTGTCCGACCAAAAATTGTACCGTGAGTGTCAACTTCTGAGGGTTGGTATCGAAATACTGCTGGATCAATGGTACTCATGTTAATTTTTCATGATAAATTATTTTATTAGCTTTCGAAAACAACCAGTGTGTAGTTGATTCGTTAAAAATTCCTGTGATATTATTAGGCATGGAATGTATTCTAGAAGCATCTTAATAAAGTATGTAAGCATTTGTTTTGAATCTTGTATTGTATTGCATTGCGCACGGTATTAACACGTTGGCCTTACTATTTATAAGAATGACACAATGAAGGAAATAATTTAAATTTTTAAAATATTATTTATGAATTATAATATAATCTTATACAGAATGCATTGTGCATATTTGACCCTAAATTCTTCTTTTGAGCAAATCATGTTAATTTATTTAAATTAAAAACGTCTTAAGTATAGTTGTGAAAGTGCAATAAGCTGTTTTAATTGGAAAACCGTTGTGGTCGACGGCAAAAAAGATGGTAGCGGCCCAAAATGTGTAATTGTTGTATTTGTTTCATTGATTAATATTAATTTAAATCATATTTCCCGTTCTCGTTTATTTGTATAAATGATTTGTGTTTTGTTAAAATAAACACTACCTAGTTTTTTGTCTATTTTCTGAAGCAAGTATGAATCGCTTGTTTGTTTACATTTAAACGACATAAGCGACATTACACACCAACACAAAAGTAGTTTTCAAAGTAGTCGGGACTAAACAAACATCGCACGCGACACATTTGCATGATACTATCATATGTGGCCTTAGTAAAAAAGGTTATAAATTGGCGGAGTTTAGACGTGTAATAGGTTGAAGGATATGACAACACTTACAAGTATCGCGTCAGCGTCCCAAAAGTAAGTGTTCACTAGTAGCATACTAGTTTACAATTATTGACCAGAAGGCCATTGAATATTAACTGACATTGACTGGTAGAAAGGCATGTTGACATAGGAGCAGTCAGTTTGATTATTTGAATAACTATAAACTGGTAATCTTTAACTGACGTTGTTATTTGAGATTGACGTCATTCACGTGACGTCCCGGCTGAGTTTACACAAAAGTTATTTTTTGCGTGAAGAAACGGGCATCAACGCTAGCTATGTGTTCACCAAAACTATTAAGCGGTAAAAAATGGACTTTCGAGGAGATGATATATATTTTCGTTGGACGAACCATGTCTCACCCAATCACATTGCGTTTATTTATAGATCATATAATATAATACAGTTATTAACTAGTTCGCCATTGAATATGTTGTGATATGCATACGTAATATTAACCGAGGCGGAAGCCGGGCCTTTACTAAACGATAGAAAGAAATATATCAAACTGTGGTCGGATGAACATTCTTTTTTATGTCGATAAAAGTAGTTTGAAGTCATTAAGTCGATAGTAAAATGACATTCATTTGAAAACAATGGCCGAAATGGACAAATGCACAATAGGAATATATATGTTTAAATCTATTCAATACCAAATTTAAAATGTACAGCTCATGGTATAGAATGTAATGTTATGCTTAGTTACAAACGACACCAATCTGTTATTACTGTTCAATTCACCATTGAATTCGAATCGCATTATCCGGATAGGATAAAGATAGTTTATGCACTGTGAATTAATTATAATTACATGTGATGTGTTTAGTATAAATGTATGTGCAAAATGTATCACTATGACCAAATTACACCACTTGCAACATTTTTCAACATGCAATACATGTGCATGTATGTGAATTGCTCTGAACTTCATACGATGTAATTAATTGAAAGAAGAACATATAACACGAATGGTGTGTACCGACAATTTGTTTTAACACTTACATGTTTGTACAATCAAACGTTAATAATAAATTAAAATCCCGACCACATGTTGCTTTTTTACAGGAACACATACTATACTTCGTCTGTTTTTTCAGGCATTTCTACATCTCTATCTTTGATTTATCTGCATCTGGCCCTGACTTGAACGCTGGTAAGCACAACTATTCCGGCAGACTCTACGACAGTTATAGCGCATTCAAATAACACTGAATATAGAGATGTTCAAGCTCGTCAAACAGATGTGAAATCAATTCAACGGATAAAGAAGAATTGTGCACATACACGGATATATGCGATTGCGTGAACATGGCGGGCTAAAATTTTGAAGGAGTAAAATTACATCGAAAAAATTGAAAGTTTATGGAATAAAACAAGTGAGGATGAATGAAAAGTGTTTTAAGTGAACATTTGGATGATACCTATGATTATCTATGACCAGAAAACGCAAACCCTCCAAAGATTCGCCGGATAACGGTCAAGCAAGCTCAACACAAAGCACGAACAAGCGAAACAAAGGGAAAAAAATGGCGCAAAATGATCAGGCTTCACCCGTGACTAATATAAGCGGACAAACACAGGCGAGCCAGGCAGGTCAGTACTATGGCAGTCCACAACTAACGCAGATACCATTTTCATACATGATGAACACGCCCAATTTTTATGGACAGGGGTTTATACCTCCGGCAACGCCATCGCCGCCACCAAGCTCGGACATTTTATCATCAATTTTGGAAAGGCTAAATTCTGTTGACAAAAAACTTTCACAACTTGACCAAATTCATCAAACAGTGTCGGGCATAGTTTCGAGAATAGACAAAATAGAGCAACGAATGAATAGCTTTGAAACCCGAATGAAGGAGTTAGAAAAATCGTGTGATTTCAGTGGGAACATGATAGAAAACATAACAAAAAAACAGAGTGAATTCGACTCAACTCTAAAATCCACGAGCAACTTGCAAAGTCGCGAGGATTCAGTGATCCAGCACGAACATAAATTACAGGCTGAAATAACGGACCTCAAGTGCAGGAGTATGCGGGACAATTTGTTGTTTTTCCAGATACCTGAGGAGCAAGAAGAACAGTGCGACAAAAAAATCTTGGAATTCATCGAAACAAAGCTTCACGTGCAAAACGCCCAAACCGAAATCAAGTTGCACAGGGCACATCGGATAGGCCGATACCAGCCAAATAAAGTGCGGCCAATTGTTGCGAAATTCGCATACTACCCGGACAAGGAGAGGGTTCGCAGGGAGTCAAAGGAACTAAAAGGTACCCCTTTCGGAATATCCGAGCAATATCCACAGGAAGTTATGGAGGTCCGACGTAGGCTAATACCCATCATGAAAAAGGCAAGATCCGAGGGAAAGGAGGCGTATCTCAGGATTGACAAACTGTATATAAACAAGCAAGTGTATAAGGAATAGGACGTTAGTGAGGGTGTCATTAAAATTGTCACATGGAATGTGGAAGGACTAACAGCGTTTAAATGCTCTGATAGTAAGTTTTCATCTTTTCTTAACTGTCACGATATTATATGTCTTACTGAAACTTGGACAAATAAAGACTCTACCTTAGACCTAAAAGGCTATAGTAAGCCTATTCACTCATACAGACGATTACAACACCGTAGAGCGAAGCGCTCGAGTGGTGGTATTGTGATTTACATTAAAGACAATATTCGTAAAGGTGTTACATTAGTAAAAAATGACATTGATTGCATTGTTTGGCTTAAATTAGATAAAATGTTTTTTAATATTGAATCAGATGTATATTTATGTGTTGTATATATTGCACCTGAAAATTCCCCTGTTCACTCTTTGTATACTTATGATATTTTTCAAACTATTGAATTAGATATTAATTTTTATCAAACCAAAGGAAAGGTATTTTTAACTGGAGACACAAACTCGCGAACGGGAAATAAAGCCGATTACATCGAAAATGATAGGTATATAAGCGATACCGATTTTGATACTGTCCCAGATATTGAAACCTTAATCCCACGCTCAACTTGTGACCTTACTACGAATCGATTTGGAGACAACCTGTTAGATATTTGTAAAGCGACTAATATTCGTATCGTGAACGGACGTTTACATAACGATCAAAATATAGGTAAAATAACGTGCTATACACATAATGGTGAAAGCTTAGTTGATTATTTATTAACTGCGCACACCAATTTTACGGACATTTTAGATTTTACCGTTAACGATTTCACGGAATTCTCGAACCATGCGCCGCTGACATTTGCTCTCCGCACGAATAACGCTGTTTCAACTAGTAATATTAATCCGATTGTTTATTTTAAATGGAAACCCGAGAACAAATGCGACTTTCTTCGTGATGTTTCGTGCGATGTACATAATCTGGAACACATGTTATTATCACAAATTGATTCAAACTCTGATCCGGATATCCTAGTGGGAGAATTTTCGAATTACTTAAATTCTAAAGGAGAAAAGTATTTTAAGCGCACTATAAATCTTGAAAGTAAAGGGTTTATAGATAATGATAAAAATAAACAAAGGTGGTTTAACGAAGAATGTAAAACCAAACAATCTCAATGTACCAGAGCTATATACGAGTATAATCTTAACAAAAACGAGCGTACACGAGAACAAATGATTGCATCGAAAAAGGATTATAAGTATACTTGTAGAAAAACTAAATTAAAGTACAACACTGATCAAAGCAAGCATATGAACACTATGAGAAGGAAATCACCCCGTGAGTTTTGGAAATTATTTAAACGTAAAACTACATCACAAAACTCAAATACGATACCGTTAATCGAATTCCACGATTATTTCAGTAAATTAGCGGACGAAGGTGACCTAAATATAAATTCGTTTGATTCCGATACTTTTTTACATGAATTTGACAATAGGTTAAACACAGAACCCTCGTACCCCGAACTCGATAATCCTATATCGACAGAAGAAATTATAAGGGCAACCAAACGGTTGAAAAACAATAAAGCTCATGCGCATGACAATATTATATATGAATATTTTACTGAAACAATCGATGTAATCGTCAGGCCGTTAGAAATATTGTTTAACTACATACTTGATAAAAAGCGTTTTCCGCGCAGCTGGTCATCTGGTATTATAATACCAATTCATAAACGTGGGGACATATCAGATCCAAATAACTATCGGGGAATTACTTTAATAAGTTGTTTTGCGAAATTGTTTACAAGCATATTAAATGAACGTCTTAAACAATGGGCAGAAACGAATGACATTCTAACGGATGCACAATTCGGCTTTAAACCAAACTGTAGCACGGTCGATGCAATATTTATTCTTAATGCACTTATAGAAAAACAGTTTCAGAATAAAGGTAAACTATACTGTTGTTATATTGACTACCGGAAAGCATATGACGTCATCAATCGCGGCCAATTATGGAGTAAGATGATTAATGTGGGCATCGACGGTAAACTATTAACACTTATTCGATCCATGTACGATGAAGTGAAATTACAGGTTAAACACATGGGTAAGTTATCAGACGTATTTAATAGTAACGTCGGCTTATTTCAGGGGGAGATAACCTCGCCCATATTGTTTTCTCTCTTTATTAACGACATCGAATTTGGTTTGCAAAATGGAATAAACGCCGGAATTACACTAGATCAAATATCGATATATCTATTATTATTCGCTGACGACGCGGCTTTATTTTCTGAAACACCGGAGGGTCTTCAAGAATCATTAAACAATTTAGAAACCTACTGCGATAAGTGGAATTTAACGGTAAACATTGAAAAAACAAAGGTCATGGTATTCCGAAAAGGTGGCACAATTAGTAAAACATTAAAATGGACATATAAAGGTCAAGAAATAGAAATTGTTAACAATTTTAATTACCTTGGAATTGTCATGTCAAGCGGTGGATCTTTTGCGTCCGCAACAAATACATTGTATGGCAAAGCTTTAAAAGCGATGCATTCTTTGTTCACTCTCACAAAAGACATGAACGTACCTATACATATCATGTTAAATTTATTTAACGCATATGTATCATCAATTTTAAACTATAACTGTGAGGTATGGGGATTTATGAAAGCGGAAAACATTGAGCGCGTCCATCGTAAATTTTGTAAAAGAATATTGAATGTTAAGATGTCAACAAACTCATTATCGCTATATGCCGAAGTTGGTCGATTCCCCTTGTATTTAGACAGATATGTCAGGATCGTGAAATACTTTTTGAAATTATATACTGTAAAAGAGGGTAATTGTATTCTTAAACACATTTTATTATCACAGAGATTAGAAATTGAACGCAAAAATAACACAAACAATTGGTCATCGAAAGTACGGGACATTCTTAACCAAACCGGTTTTAACGATGTATGGCTATTCCCCGAATCTGTGAACTCTAATCAATTAATACCGCTACTTAAAACCAGATTACGAGACCAGTATATCACTAACTGGAATACAAGTGTCACATCATCTAGTTCAATGATTTTATATAAAGAATTGAAACCAATATTCGAAAGATCTGCGTATCTTGATATTGTTGAAAATAAAAAACATAGGAATATTATTGCTAAATTACGTTTGTCGTCTCACAAATTATTAATTGAAACGGGTAGACACCAGAACATTGTCAGAGATCAACGCAAATGTGTTTTATGCAACCTCAATGATATCGAGGATGAATATCACTTTGTTATTAAATGTCCTTATTATGCCGATATTAGGAATACATTAATTCCAAAGTATTACAGATCACGACCTAGTATGTTCAAGTTTATCGAACTACTTAATTGTTCAAACAAAATAGTGTTAAGAAAACTTGCCATTTTTTGTTTAAAATGCTTTAAGTTGCGAGAAGATGTGCTATATGTGTAGTATAAATGATATATCTTCCACAAAGACAATAAGCTTAGAATAATGTTATATTTGTAACAATTATTAAATTTCGTGTTAACATTATATGATCACTTTGTATTAACCCCATCCATGTGACATTCTCACTAAAACATATTGTATGTCATTACTTTTTTAAAATGATCTTTCCTCAATATGATGTATGTTTTGTATATAATTGTCACGCATGCTGTTATTGCATATGTATGTTTATGGCGATGAGCTCTATGCTTAAGCTAAAAATAAAATATTCTGTTCTGTTCTGTTCTGATATACAAGACTCAACACCTTTACAAAACACTGGATCGCAGTTTGATAACGATTTGGAATCAAAATTGTATTCCAGTGTTATGGAGTATTATTTTTAATTCAATAAAATACCGGGCTTGATATACAAAACCATTAACAGTTACATTAATTGTGCAAATTAAACCTTTCAATGCAACCACTTTGTATATAATCGTTTTAAGCTTGTATGATTTCTTCGTGTGCGTGTTGCGATTCACATTTCTACGTCTTTTATCTTTTGCTTATTATTTGACGACACTTTCATATCGAGATTTTTAAGAACTTGGTCAGCTGCGCGTTGGTGTTCTCAAATTATATTTGAGTGTGTTGGACAGTATAAAGAGCTTGTGTTGTTTGTTTCCCATTAAAATGGTTTACTTGGTTTGTGTTATGCCGAGTTATGAAAATAATTGTAGTTTTGTTTCTTTTGTCAATTTCCCTTAGTCATGGGACTGTAATGTGGAGAATGGAGAAAAATGTGTCTGCTAAACATCTTGTGTTGAAGTTGATGTACTGCGCTGATATTTTGTGTGTAGGTACTTGACGGGTACTTGTGTGTACTTGAATAAATTACTTGAGATTCCAGAATTAGTTTATTAAATTATATTCAATTAGGTCAACGTTAAAGACCTGGCTTCATGGAATTGGCGATGTTTTAATCCTTAATTTTAATCCCCTTTCCCTCCAATCTTTAAATTACATCACAGGCAAATCTGATAATTAGTTTCTCGGTGTCGGTGTATTCCCATCATGATAAGTAAATCTTTGTTCAGCCACTCATCACCAAACATTTTATATTAATTGTTGAAAAAAAAAAAAAAATGTAAATTAAGTCCGGGATGTTAATATTATTTAAATTATAATTCTATACCACTGACCAAAAATAATAATTTAATTTGAAAAGACCATTGGTAAAAGACAATACTTTATCTCATTCAAGACAAACTAGCCTAAATTAAAAAAAAACTTATGTTTTAACTGTTTACAAACATATTTTAACAGATGCAATTAATATTTATTCGATATGACTGATCAACCGTATATGTGCATACTCTATGAATAATATAGTATAAGGATATTATAAATCAAATTCACAATTATTAATTTGCATTTAAAGTCGACGTTTAGGGTAAGGATTCACTAAAAATACAACTTGAAAATGTTTTCTATAATTAACCTGGTAACCGGTTCGAACTTAGCAAGTTTTCCTTGAACAAGTCCAAGAAATGTCGGACGCGAATGTTTATTTACAGTAAGGCATTTTGACTTAAGTTACAAAGCTGCATGAAAGCGAAAATTAGCTAAATGTTATACGAAGCTTATGTGCAACGGGCGACTTGTTCATGCTTTAATTGAGAAGACCGCAAGTGAAGTGAACTCCGGACAAGAGCATCCTGAAAGAATTCCGTATGCTTTGCGGTTGTTTTTTTTGTAGCAAAACGTTTGTAAAAAATAGTATCAATTACAGTTTTAAACGAACTTGACTAATGTTATTCTTATTTCAATTCAATTTCTTACACTGTCTTACTTCATTACTTTTTAATGTCACAGTTGTGTGTCCAGAATATTTGTATACTATGTTCATAATAACATTAGCCAAAGGTCATTGTATTTGTTCTCCATTCAATAATTAATTTTAATCCAAATTTCAGAAAAAGTAATTTACTATTTGTAAAATCAAACGATGTTTATATATAACACATTTTTTGCTACATTTATTGTACAGTCGTGATACATGTGGATACTACTATGATCGAATTGTATTACATAGAGTTTAGAACACAAGTCAACATACGATTCAATACAGCTGTATCTTGTTTAATTTTAAAGATGTGTTAATATGCAACCATGAAAATAAGTTCCTTTTGCAATACACAAGAAGCAAAAAGACCTGCGGTGTTTTAGAAACCAGAAAATAATACCATATCTTTTGTTTGCTGGAAAGTTGTCATCTCTGTATATTACGAGTACCTATATATGCGTTATACATTTACACACAAACATTCTTAAAACAATAGAGTCTTCATAAGGAATTAAGATTGTTACATGTTTATTCTAAAAATATTGCATGTTAATAAAGGAAAGCTAGTAGTATACAAGTACCTAACAGGAATAGATGTGTTATTTAAAATAATATATATGATATCTCGACGATTCAACAACACATGTTTTGAACTTCAACAATGTTGTACATAGTATCGTCAGATTGTTGGGAAATATGTATAACGTGCAATTTCAAAAACAATAAATATTTTGAAACGTGCCATACAGTAAAGAAAGATACAACCCGTGAATATTGATACTAATCAGTTCATGTTTTAAAAGATTTGGAAATTGATAGCAATTCTGTATAAACGTATTAATAAACACAATTTAAATTATTAACAATAAAATAAATAAAATAATATAGTCTAACGCCATGTACTTATTGTAGTTACATATATACCGATATGGCTAGTTTTTCTAATTTTGGAAATGTATTGGTTATTTCATAATTTTCTCGTGCATTTGAATTTGACATAACACTTTGTTATGGCTGTTTCTTAACCTTAGGTTTTGTATTTGGTGCAAACAAACGAATACATGAATTGTAAAAAAACTTTTAAAATAAAATCCTTTATTGGCGAGAGTCAAGGCTACATCAACAACACGTTTGATAAACGATGACGTTTTTTTTTAAACTAAGTCTGAATTAATACCCTTTATAACCAGAAAGAAGGTTAGACGTGACATAGTTGTGCGTGTGAATAGACCGCTGACCAGAATGGGGAAAACCGGAAAGTTTATTTCTTTTGCTTATGATAGTCTGGCCGGCAGTCTTCTCTTCGTAGCTTTCAGGCACTTGTGGCCAAGGTCGTGACATTATGACAGCGGGGCATTTCCTCCCGTGCGCAAAGCTAATTTGCTACTTGTGCGGTGGAGAGGGCACTTCGCCATTGCAGGTCGCATGTACCAAAGTGGACGTGGTCGCAGATTGGTCAGAACGGTAAAAAGCGTCAAGTACCCGTGCCAACATAGTATCAACAGATACCAACATGAAACCCATATACATGATGGTGATATATATCGGCTTTTTTCTGAAAACAGTGTTTTGACAAAGTAAGACACTCACACAATTGTCAGAACTTATCGAAAGTTCTGTAAACTTTTAAAAATGCATAGTAAAGAAGGCTTTATTACTGTATTTTGGGGACAGTTTATCGTTAAAGACTAAATAACAAATGGTGTGATTTGCAGAATATGGTTATTTAAACCTTTTAATGTTCTTTCTTTTTTTTCATGACACATAATCAGTCGGCGCTCAAATTTTTGATTTTTTCTTTTTAATTACGCAATTTAAAAAAAAGTTCTTTAAGCGCAAACAATTTGTCAGGAAAAATGGAAATATGACATTTACGGATCATAACAATTGCAAAGCAATTGCGAATAGTTTTAGTTTTACATTTGATTTAAAAAGTGGTTATTGTTATATTTCTATAAGACGCAACTAATTTACGAATTTAGGCTGGTATTTTGAAAATAAGACAAGATACTTTGTTTTCGGATTTTCAGCTTTTGGTATTAATTCGGCTACTGGTACTTGCGTATTATATTGGACGCAAAACTGGTTAAAATGTGTAATTTTGTTTGGTGATGGCGAGGGTGTGAATTAGCAATATCCTAGCACATTTTCCTATTCTTATTGTGTACAATACACTTTGAAACATGCTGGCTTTACTAATAATAGTAAGACGAGTTTAACACCAACATTAGTTCTGAATGGTAAGTTTTCCACTCGGATTGTAAATAGTGGGTTCTAACACAATTCAGAAAGACGTGGGAACAATATCAGGTAATGTTTAGAATGTGTCAAAAACTCAAATATTACGTCCGCCATAAACGTATCACAGGTTGCAGGTAAAATTATAAATAGGTCGTCCGTTATTGGAACTGTTTTTCTGTTAAATACAAAACACCTTAATACACTGATTGAAGGTAAAAAAATAAGTGGAGATTTAAAAACAAAAACATTCTACGAATAACTTTTTAAAGGCTATTTTCCCGAAACAACATTGTTGTCTCTGTCACAAGGATGGACTATTTGCTGCTGCAAGCAAGGAAAGTCAATACTGTTGCTGACTATATGGACGTTAAGTCGATATAAAACTAGTTTATCGTTTAGCGAAATTGGGGAGGCTGTTCTATAACTTATGGAGTTGTCTTTTGGCTTCCCTTTTCCTTTGTATAGGAGTATCAAGATCCTAGTTTGCGAATTCATAGGAACCTTCTCGTTCAGAAAACCGAATTGAATCATGTTACAAGGACATTCGTACTAGCTGGACAGACATGCATTATATATTAATCCATTCAGTCCATTTATATCATGCAACAGTAATATTGCTTATGACGATGGCGATGTCGGCTTGCGTGTCTAATTTATGTGTCTATGTCGGATTATTGGTATATTATAATACCGGAAGTACTATTGACATCTATTGACATCGCTCGCAAATAATCCATCGTTCAGTAGACCTTAACTAGTGCGCAAACAGTATGTGTGTAAATTTTTAAGTCTAGCAACCAGACATTAACAGTTAAGACGACATGTGTTCTTAGTCCAATGTCTGCGATGCTGTTGTTTCCAATGGTATTAAGTGTAATTACTACATCAGCGACGCCAAATTTGTAACAAAATAGTAGTACAATAACTTTTATTCCAGTCAATTGATTCGTGACAGGATATTTATGAAGGATTGTAGTTTGAAAGCTATCTGAGTGACATTATGTGTGCTCAGTAATGATCGCAATATCTTTTTTAAGCGTGTATAATAGATTCGAAAAAGGGCATATATAACCCATCGTACTTTCCTCTATTCTCAGTACAACTATTAGCTTTACTAGTACAGTTATTACATGTATAATCAAAGCTGTGAAGGCATTGAAAAAGTTCGCTTGTGCATAATATTTGACACCCTCAATGTTTAAAATTAGAATATTTCTTTTAGAATCACATGTTTAAATTAAGCAAAACATTCGAGTTTATTGAGAGTATGTTTAAACGCAACATGTCCATAGTGTGTCTGCACATTCTGTGGATGTTAAATATAACTTTGCGGATGTATCATCACCAAGCCCGTTCTTCAATGATTTGCAGAAAGTATAACAAATATGATGACAATTGCATTAAATAACCAGTTAATATTAAATAAAATTATTTTCAATCACGAAACCAACATATTTTAGTGGACATATCAAATTCCAATTACTCTATGAATGCAATTACGATATATAATTATCCTATTTCAAATCCGGTCATGGGTTCACAACCAAGCTTTTACGATACATACTTTAGGGAAATGGAGTATACCGTATCACCAATCCAAAGTATGACAAGTCATTAATAATGTGTTCGATACAAACCTACGTGGAATTTTTTATATTCCCAACTTATTCCAAATGATTTGCCATCTACACAAAATGCGTAAGGTATACTTTCTAACTACTTTGGAAGCATATATTGTCAATACATATCGATGGTTCCTTGTTTCTAATACGCATTACTGGTGTTATGGCACACACAGAAATACAGTACAATAATAACAATATCAATATATTGCAAAAACTCGTTCAAACATAAAACTCGGCAATCATTTTAAATGACATTTTATTAATGTTAAATTAAATAAATAAACACTTCCAAAAGGTGTAAGTTCGCTCTTTTTTTTATATGTAGGACATGTCGAATCAGTTTCTTAATGAGTTTTTCGCAATTTTCTTGATTTGCCTTATTCTTTTATGCCATGGAGTAGAAGGTTTTTTCTAAGACTGTGAAATTATAATTTGTCATTTGAGTCTTCAATATAAGTTTGTTTTGTTTGGTAGCTTTGGATGATATTTGAAAACTTGTCAGATGTTTCGTTAAATAGTTTTATCTGCTCCACTAATTTGTTTGAGTTTCAATTATGTTACCTAAAACTGTTTATTTATGCAGTTGCGGCTATTACTCATTGATTTTACTTGAACATTTTTTTTCTACTTTTTGTGTTATTGTATTAACATACTCTTCAATTGTATCTCTCTTTGATACCGGTTGCTTGATGCTTTTGATCTCTTCTATTAATCTCGCGGCCAACCCAAAAGTGTGTGTGTGTGGGGGGAGGGGGTCATGTTCTTTTGATACGACTGACTGAAGCCTCCAAATTAGTTTAACGGTGGATAAGATACCACGAACTGATTACTAAAAACTGGCGTTCCGGTTTTGAAATTCGAATGCCAAATGGCGCCTGGTATACAAGTATTGTCGAAATTAATTAAAAGCGGTCGTTGTTGTGGTCAAGTTTATTCGTTTTGTTTTATTGTTTACATTGTTCGTATCGCATGTTTTGTGGAAAGTATTTACATCTTAACCGGTTTTGCCGGCTTTTTTAATCCCGAGCTTATTTTGGCGGGATCAATTGGAGATATTGTTTTTATTTTTTTGCTTGATTTTGCACTGCACTTCTGTTACCGTTATTTCCGTTATATTTCTTCGGTGACATCAAGATAATTATACTGCTAACAATCATGGCCATACATTCTATTGATCGTCACGTTACATCCATATTCACACCATGCCATGTGTGACGTCTATAACATTATACTCCGTATTATAATACCAAGAACACACGTTGATTAAAGGCATATGCTGCATTTTAAATGATTTTTTTGTTACACACAGAATTTGATATTTTTTGGGATTAGAAAAGTAAAAAAAAAATTATGGGTCATCAGTGGTATTTTTTTATTTGCACTTGAACAACATGCGTATTTCAGCATCAGTATGAATTCATTCAAAAATAAGGCAAAAACACACAAATTGAGTTAATGAGTGAGAAATGTTTTCTATCTCCCTCTGTATATATAATACTTATTTAACTTACCTGCACACTCATTAAAAAAGAATTAATTCGACTGATTTATTTGTTTGGGCATCAATTAAGAGAACAACAACAACAAAATTTCACATATGAAAATCAATTGTATGCATAAAACTTTCATTATTATTTAAGTACTTCTTATACATAGATTTTCTCCAAACTTACCCAAATGTTTTATTATTTATAACTTTATAAATACATAGGTCACAAGGGTCGTTTGCTCACAAGCGCAGTTTAACTGTATGTAGTAAAAAAAAGTAAAAAAAATGTAAATGGTAAAGTTCAAAACACATACTAGGACATATACTGCTGTATGCCAGAGCAAAAGTAGATTTAGATTTAAATGCAAACACATACAATGCGTATCGAGATTCGTAAAATTAGGTAAATACAGCATCCATAACAAGACATAAACACTACATTTAAAGGAGCATATCAACGGTATTAGTTGTAATTCTTGATATGACTTGACCATTGTTTTGCTGTATGCCAATGTAAAAGTAGATTTAAAATTTCAATGAAAACACAAATGGTTAATAATGTGTATCGATATCAGTAAACATAGGTCAATACAGTGTGCAACTAAAAACAAGATACATATAATACACTTAAAGGGGCATATCAACGGTATTTATTTTAATTCTTTAAATAATTTGACCAATTCACGGCATTCCATTGTTATGCATAAATGTACCTATTAGAAATAACATATTATTGGAATTGGTAAGAAAATGTATACGCAAAACAAATATATACACACTGTTTATGAATGATACAAACATAATCCAACAAAAGTAATTTATTTTTTATGAAAACTTATCCATACGACACATGTGCATATGAATAGAGATACTACAGAAGAAAATTGAGACGTATATGTAAAACAATCATTTGCGAACTTCGTTATCTATAATATGTTAAAAAGTTTTTGATACACCACTGTTATTTAATAATACTGAAATATTCATTCATTCATTCATTCATTCATTCATTCATTCATTCATTCATTCATTCATTCATTCATTTATTTATTTATTTATTTATTTATTTATTCATTTATTTATTTATTTATTTATTTATTTATTTATACATTCATTCATTCAATCATGTATTTATTCATTATTTGTTGTTATTTTTTTTTCTCTTTATTAATTAATTTATTTATTTATGCATTCATTTATGTATTCATTTATGTATTCATTAATGTATTCCTTCATTCATTCATTCATTCATTCGTTCATCCATTCATTCATTTTTTTTTCATTTATTTATTTATTTATTTATTTATTTGTCATCGGTCAAAAAAGTTTTTGGGAAAGAGAGAGGGAAGATCAAGTCAAGGGTGACGGCCGAGATCATATACCTCTGCGACAAGAGAAGAGAGCTGAGGCACGAGAAGTACACCAGCCAAGAGTCTGGGAAGAATACCAGAAAGCAAACAGGGAGGTGACGAAGAAGATGAAAGATACCAGGGAGGAGTGGATTGCGGATCAATGCATCAACATTAACACAGAGATGACCACAGGCAGCAGTTAGAAGGCCTACATTACCCTAAAGACCCTCACAAAGGCCAGTCAGCCCAAGACCAACACTGGTCTTGGGCTGGGGCAGACGCGGATGGGAACCTCCTTACCGGGAGTGGCGCAGTCCTAAACAGGTGGAGTGAATACTGCAGCGACCTCTACAACTACCCTTTTCAACAAGACCCCAGTCTCCTTCTGAATGATTCCAGACATTAAGCGAACGAGGAAAGTCCGTCCATACTAAAGACAGAGGTTGAGGAGGCAGTGCGCAGTCTGAAGGTAGGACAATTGCCGGGAGTGGACAACGTCCCTTCTGAACTGATTAAACATGGAGGAGAGGCAATGCCTGCAGCAATGACGGCACTATGCCAGAAGTATGTGAACCCTATCATACTTAACGGAAATGTCAACAATAAGGATTCCATATAGAAATGCGACTAGAATAGTATGCGATAATTCTTTTTTTTTCATTTGGCACTTTCTTTAACTCATTTAGTATGTACTACTGCCTCTCGTTGTTCTTATATGCAACATCGCTATTATATTTTTATTAAAAGATAGTCTTAACATGACATCGAAACAGAATATCATGGACAAGAAAAGGCTAGCGCAGACAAAAATAAAAATCATATTAATATCTACGTCTATCACGTTTGTCGCACATTTCTTATTGTTTACCTCTGATGTTATATTCGCTTTATTAAGACCCATTAGTTATACTAGCTTACAGTCCCCGTGACTATATTCACTATCACATCTGCACCAGTCTAGCATTGGCTATAACGGATATTCAGAAGTTTTCGTGTACATTTGGTCTGGTAAAAAATGTGTACCGCACCCAGACACATGTTTTGTTAATATCGAAATCATGTGAAGACTGATATCATTCTGAGTTCACGAACACAGACATGTATATTGGCACATAATAATACTCTATTGATAGCATTCAGACGTAAATACGAAATATTATGTATGTACATGAAACCCAAACAATGCAATGTTTTTTTAATGTGTAATAACTAATAAGTAGCATTCTTTGATTTTTTTTGTATTGAATATTTTGTACAATTATATATGTAGTTTCAATAACTGTTATATCGTTGGTTTAATTATTTGTAAATGGCTTTGTTTTTATTGAATATCTATATAATTGTATATGTGCTTTCAATTAGTGTTATGTCATTGTTTGTGTTTCATTATTGTAATAAATTTAACACACAATGTGTATTGCTAACACAACACACATACCTATATAACTGGTCGAATATGTCAAATTTACTGTGGTTTAAAAACAGAATTATGCATAGAAGCATACGTACAAAGTCCTTATTCTTTAAAATTGGATATGCCACCTCAGCAAACTGCACTTTTAGTCAAACTAAATGTGAAATTATATAACATTTATTTTGCGAATGCAAGCATGTCAATTAATTACTAGCACCTATTTTCAGCGCGGGCTTGGGACCGTCCTTGGCGGAGTTTGAAACCCATGGGACCCGTGAACACATTGTGACGACATCGACTTTGTCGACGATCTGGCTCTTCTCTCCCACACCCAACAACAGATGCAGGAAAAGAAAAACATGGAAGCGTACAACTCAGCTGGCCTGGGCTTCACAATCAGCAGAGGGAAGAGCAAGGTGTTCAAGACCAACGCATCCACAGATACACCAATCACAGTCCAAGGCGATGCGCTGGAGGATAATTTCAGCTTCACCAATCTCGGCAACGTTCTGGACAACCATTAAGGAACATATGCAGACGTCAGAACCTGCATCGGTAAAGCACGATCAATCTCCCATCAGCTAAAACATATTTGGGGATCTAGCGCAATCGGCATGGCAACCAAGTTCAGGGTCTTCAATACCATCGTAAAGCCAATACTACTCTATGGAGCTAAGACCTGGAGAACCTCTATTACCATCATAAAGAAAATCCAGGTCTTCATCAACACTTGCCTCAGGAAGATCCTCAAGATTCACTGCCCAGACAAGATCTAACGAAGAATTATGAAGAAGAACAAAACAGAAGCCCCTTAAAGAAAACGTCCTTAAAAGACGTTGGCGATGGATAGGCCACACCCATTGCAAGCCTGCATCCAATACGACAAGGCAATCACTCACCTGAAAAAGGAAAAGGAATAAAGGGCGGCATAGAAAAATCAGGCGACGCGACATAAATGCAAAAGATAAACAGACGGACAACACATATTGCTTATATTGCCATGTAAAAGCTATTGATGTTAACTAATATAAAATGTGTTGTAATATGCATAGGTCTTCATCAGAAATGACCAGAGGCAGCAGTTAGAGCTACATTACGCTCAAGACCCTCACAATAGTCCTTCAGCCAAGTACCCAAAATTGAGGTGGGGTGTACCAGTAAGGGGGGAAAAACTACACCTATATATCTTGGAAGATGCATACCAGTAGCATATGAAAATGGTTGATAACGGTCTGGTACTGGCAGTTTTTGGTATTTTTTTCTCCGTTGAAGATGGGGCATCAATCAGCTTAATTTTCATATATTGTCTGGGATAAATTGAACCGCAAATTGCATGTTGTATTTTAGTAGGGTCAATATATGGACAAAAATAACTACAACCACCAAACATTTTGCTACAAAATGTATTTTAGCTGAACCTGGTAAAACATTTCAAACGTTTACCACAATCGAACCTCCGGAAAGTTGTTTTTTTCAAGATGGCCGCCAAGATGGCCGCCAATACCTATTAATGATAATAACTATGTAACTATACAATCAAATTTGATGAATTTGGTGTCTATTCCTAGGTTTCAATGGGCAAAGAACACATAAAGATCATCAGACATTGTTTAAGTGTACAATAGTACACACAAATCCAACATGGCGTCGAAAATGGCCGCCAAGATGGCCGGCAAAACCTATAAATGATCATAACTATGTAAATATCCACTCAAATTTGATTATTGTGGTGGCTATATATATGGGTTTCAAGGAGAAAAACACATTTAGATCATCATACATTGTTTTAGTTTATTATATTACACCCAAATCCAAATTGGCGTCCAAAATGGCCGCCAAGATATCCACCAAAACCTCTAAATGATTATAACTATGTAACTATCCACTCAAATTTGACGGATTTGGTGTCTATATCTACGTTTGAAGGGACAAAGAACACATAAAGATCATCAGACATTGTTTAAGTTAACAATAGTACACAAAAATCCAACATGGCGTCTTAAATGGCCCCCAAGATGGCCGACAAAACCTATTTATGATCATAACTATGTACATATCCACTCAAAGTTGATTATTTTGGCGGACAACAAATTAAGATTATCAGACATTGTTTAAGTGTATTATATTANCTATATTAAACTTAAACAGTTTCTGATGATCATTATGTGTTCTTTGCTCCTTGAAACCTATGTATACACACCAAATTCATCAAATTTGATTGGATAGTTACATAGTTATGATCATTAATAGGTCTTGGCGGCCATCTTGGCGGCCATTTTGAAAAAACAACTTTTCTGAAGTCCGATTGTGGTAAACTTTTGATATGTTTTTAAGGACCTTCTACCCTTCCAGGATCAGTTACAATACCTTTTGTAGCAATGTTTTGGGGGTCAAAGTATATATTGATCCTACTATTTTGGAGGTTCGCTAGTTTTTAGGATCTTTTCTTGCAATCTCATTAATATTCATAGATATGCAAATGTACTAATTTGCATATTTAACTGCAGATCATACTAGGTAATAATCATAATCTTCATTTAAACACCATTTTTTTAACCAATTTTGAAGAAATATTTGAGAATTGTACAAGCTAAACTAGCTATTTAGTCAAAGCCTGGCGGTTGCCATAGAAACAGCTCAATACTAACTTATAGCTGCCCAACTGAGATTGTTATCACACATTTTGTTTCTTTATATTGAGTATACAATCAAGTAAGATAGGTGTTGTTTTGCCCCTTGAGTGGTACACCCCAACCCATCTGGCTGATAGACTACAAAGGTCATTCAGCCAAAGGCCAGTGTTATAGCAGACGCGTACGGGAACCTTCTCATCGAGAGTGCCGCAGGCTTGAACAGGTGGATTGAAAACTGCAGCGACCTCTAAAACTACCCCCCCCCCTTTTAACCAGACCTTAGTTTCCTTCAGAAGGATCCCAGACCTGAAGCGGACGACGAAAGTCCGTCCTTACTAAAGGCAGAGGTGGAGGAGGAAGTGTGCAGTCTGAAGGCAGGACACTCTCCAGGAGTGGACAACGTCTCTTCTGAACTGATTAAACATGGAGGAGAGGCAATGACTTCAGCAATGACGGCACTATGCCAGAAGTATGTGGATTCATTTTATACTTAACGGAAATGTCAACAATAAGGATTCCAAATGGAAATGCGAATAGAATAGTATAAGATTTTTTTCTTCTTACATTTGACACTATATTGAACTCATTTACTTTGTAGTACTGCCGCGTGTCGTGGTCCTTATATGCCACATCGCTATTATATTTCGAGTGGTAACACTCTGGTCTACCATTCCAGAGGTCCCCGGTTCGATACCTGGCCGGGGCACTGGATATTTCAGAAATGCTTTAAGTGTTTCCCACCCAACTAGAGATATACTGGTATGAAACCCAGGTAATTCTCGCGTATATCGGTTCTATACACTGAGCACGTAAAAGAACCAAGGGATCTATTCGCAAAGGGCTAGAGTATCGCACCCGACTTCCTTGTACCTAAATACTGTCTCTGCTACTTGCTGTCTCTTCAGCAAAACCAAAGGACCCCTTTGGAAATAAGTGCTTGCACTTTCATGGGTTATCCTTGACTGCAAGGTCAAAATAAGTACATACATACAGTTGCAAAGTAGAAAAAAGAAGGTCTTAACATGACATCGAAACAGAATATCATCTAGAACAAACAACATTTTGAATGATGGTCAAACATTTCAGGTACAGCGCGATGAAAGAAAATTCCTATAGTGTTCCATTAAAATTTGGCAAATTTTTAAATGGCTTTTTTTCGAAAGTTTTTTAGCCTGGACTCAATTCATAGGTGAATATGTTCTCTTCCTGAATTCACGATACAAACTATATGCCGTTTCAATTTTAAGACAGTTGACTCCACATGAGTGTGGACACGGACAAACAAGTGTTTAGGCAGTCAAATCAATAACAAATGTTAAGTACCACAATAAACGAAGCACACAGTTATTTTTTCCTGTAAGTCTGAAATGAAATATACCACAATGTTACAAAGACACGTATAGAAAATAATCACAATCGTCACACCTTCAAATTATGTATTGCTTTTAAGTGGCTACACTTTCGATCACAAATTATCAATGTTATAGTTAATTATAAGATTCAGCTCAGAATGCATTGCTTGTTCAATTATCAAATCAAGTTCCGTATACTTCGTACTTTGTATCTGTATCACGTTTACGTCCGGGCTGATGAGTTATGTAGATTATGTCACTGTATTCGAGAAGGCTTTAAGATGATAAGGATAGGAAGCGTCTGTGCTAAAGAAATATAAATAATAGCTATGTAATAATAATATTCAACGGCCCGTTCGGGGTATGACTTCCCAACTTAACTATTAAACAGAGATATGTATATGTTTTTTTTTTCAATCAGTAAACTAACAGAGGTAAAAGATGTCTTATAATATGAAATATACATAACAATTATTTGACTGACTAATTTGCAAAATGTGCAGAGACATTCAAATAAAAGTCCCTTGACAGGACGCACCGCAGAGATGCTACATGGTTTTGCTTCAAATATCAATCCATTCAAATGGACATAGTATATCAAGTTATGGAAACCTCCATTCCTAAACACTTGAGCTGAGTTCAAATTCTACAATGATCGATATACAACAGTACAAAATTTAATATGAATACGTATGTACTGTGGTTAAACGAAATATGTAGAGATTCGTCACGCATCGACCACACGGTATGCACATAGGAATGTTATTTGATCAATGTTATTTTAACAATATGTGGTTTCAAGTTGAGGATGGCCTTTTCCGTGGTGCTGACTTGATTTTTATTGCTAGGAATACCATTGTTTGTACGATAAGCGTTCATTAGAAACTGCAACATTATTAAACATTATTATAGGAATAATTTATTAACACTGATATATTCAATGTTTAGAATACAATTTATGAATATCAATCACAGTGGGTACATACGGTCGGAAGTCATTCGCCTTCAAAAAGCAACATGTTTCTTGACGAACGGGATATGTTAACTTCAGCGTCGTGTCAGCTTTGCTGTGGCCTATGGTAAGTCGACAGTGGCTTATGTTTGCCATGATGTAAGTCGAAGAGGCTGCACCTCAGGCTAAACAGCAGGTCCCGAAAGAAAACGCTATTGGGCCTCAGTGGTAAGAAACATGTACGGTATGAACAAACCTAAAAAACAAAAGACACGTGTTAAATATATGTCGTTATTTTTGCATCGATGTTTGAAGGTATGCGACTTGTTTCTGGAAACAATAGTGACTGACAATAAGACATTTCTGCAACATTTTGATCCTGAAACGCAAGCACATTCAGCCGTTTTAAATACACCATTATCCCCGAAAAAATGTAAGAAAAGAGATATTCATCTTTACACATAGTATCAATTGTTTAAGTTATGGATGTTTTCAACATATAATAGCCAAATTTGACCGTGTGACTATTTCGTTTTGGAGGAGAAAACGCTATGCACAGTCAGACAAATCAAACGCAATAATTGTCTTGAAGACAATATGCAGCGGGAAATGTCCCTTTGTTATAGATTGGCAATTAAATTGTACATACATGTTAACATAACGATTAAAAGAAAATAAACAATAAGCAAATGATACGCACTATTGAAAAACAAAACATAAGGAAACTATTGTATGATATTCACACTGAACAATTATGTTGGTAATTCTTTAATATCGACACACTCTGCAAATAGACACTTCATTGAAATTAACGGGTGTCCGAGTTTTAAAAGTTACATTGTATGCGTGTCACGTTATAGTCTTTTTGCGGAGATACAACCCTCAAATCCATTCTCTAAAAACTTACCACAGTTGACCACGCTTAAGAGACAGCGTGTCGCGTGTAATACCTTGTAATTTGTAACACTGTCTCCCAATATATAGTGTAGCGGTCAATTGTAAGGTCTATGTTCAAATTGGACATTAAAGGCATTATCCACACTGTGTTATTTAATTACGAAATAGTAAAATTATAAAACACAAATGTAAACCACGTGGAGACGGCGTGTCATTTAATAAACCATCTCCTAAGCTCAAAGGTCAATGTCACCATTAGAGGTAAACGCTCAACTCAGATTAAATGTTTGGTCAATTACAATTTGTCTGGACTGTGACTCCATCATCCATATTTTATTTAAGAGCAATTAAAAACAAAATTCGCAAAAACGTTTCACCTTGTTGAGAAGGCGTGTTCTTTGGCAAAGGTTAAGAACCCACTAAAGGCCAAAGGTTAAACATTTGCATGGTGCAGCTTGTTAAATGTAAAACATAAGGGTTGTAACAGATTAACCTGTAAACTTACTGTAACGATCAGTCACCTGGTTTTTATATTTTCGAGTGAAGGTTTACCGGAAACTTCGTTTAAAATAACATTTTGTTCGTGGAATAAAACATTTCAATTTCAACCATACCAATCGACATACTGTCAATCAACGCTGTCATCTACTCAATACAACACGCCTAACTGATTACATGGATCATTAACTCGCCACAGGGATAGATAAAAAGCAGTTGCTTTATTGTAATAAATCTATGAAAAATGTGATCTGCTTAAAATAAGTTTTGTTTACCCATGTCCAAGAATTATTGCTCGTCCAAAAATGAAAAGAATATCAATTATACCAAGATTATCATTTTACTTTTATCATTTAAAGTGAAATTTGGACCAATTAGAGTCGTTTATGCCCTATCGGAATTTGATAGTATAAGTAATGTACGTCATCAGCGTTGCCTTCACCTCCGTCTGAGCAAATTCATAATAAGCGAATTATTAAGCTATTTTAATTACAACACTTGTTCAGTTATTACAATTATTTAATGCGTATTGCAGAGGCTAATCTGGGACGATACCAAACGCACGTACATTTCATTTACAGTTTGTTTTATTGTAATTGTTAAATCTATATTTTCATTTATGGAATTTCTTCAAGAGATCGGCTGGAAAAGAAATTTCGTCTCGTCACTAATGCTAAAGAACCACGTAAATACGTGGTGCGACATCGAATCAACTAGCTTTGCACCTTTTTTTATTGCATGTTTATAAGTAAACGTCGTCATACATTTAAACAATTACAAGATTGGATTAACATATATATTCATTTGTTTTTGTGTATGAATAAACGTTCTTGAACAATACTCAAACTACTGAAAATCTTTTCGTTCGATACCTGTTCTTTGTTTTGATGATTAGGTGTAAAGATGATTCATTATTTCTTGATTCGTTCAATAGTTCTCGATGCAATATGCTTATACTACGAACGGTGAATACAAACATACCTCTACGATTGTATCCTTTATTTAACAACACATTATTTAAGTCCAATCTTTAATTGGCATTATATGATCATTATTAGGCCACAGACTCTATTTGGTAAACAACAAAATGACTTATTGAATACAGAATGCTTAAGTTTCACAATTTAAACTCGACTCTACGTTGATCTGAAACGAAAAAACTAACATTTTTACATTTAGTTAATTTCAGACATAACTTTTTTTATAACGAAATCAACAACAAGACACAATTATTACAAGCATTGTTGTGTTGCCCGGCATTAACACTTACATTATTTAAACTCTACATAATAACACTAAGCCAATGCAAAGAGAAACATTAATTGTTGATATATTGCTGTTAAAATAACTTAATTGCTTACAACTATACTCAATATATTATATAATTTGTCTACCTTTTATAATTTCATAAAAAAGACATATTTTTCCTGCAATGTAGAAAACTTCGGGATACCATGATAGGTTGCTATTATTGAAAGGGTTCTGTTAAATGTTTGTGGGTACATACAATGTCGAATTGCGGTCAGTTTTCCAAACAATACAAGCAAACTATGTTGCACATGTATGATCAGTTTCTTCTTACTACTAAAATATATTTGTTTCTCAACCGTACAAACTGCCCATTACGGTCCTGAGTTTTTAAAAAATAAATCAAGCTCTGAATCATACAAACTTAAATGTTTGGCAGTAATATTCAACATGGGAATAATGCAAATTGCGCCATTAATTGTATAGAAGAAATGAGCGTGTGAAAGCCAACTCAACAATTCTGACAAACGTACTCTCAAAGTGTCAGCATTTAGTCTCTGAAATGGATTGCTGCTAATTATGCTGATTCAATTATATGTGCATTATTATATTTCATTTTTTGGAATGCTTTTCTCTCGGACAACATTACTGCACAAAGTGTGTGTGTGTGTCTCGAGCCTTCCAACTTCTAACGTTAGACAATTATTTGTATTATGATTAAGACACAGTTTGTTTGATGCCATTAGTTCTTAACCACCTTGACATATGCATGGTTCAAGTACAGCCTACACAGGAAAAATTGCGCGTTTGGTATGACTTAAGATGTTGTCTGATGAATCTCCATTATTTGATCGCCTAAGGTACCGCTGTACATCCAATGTCGTCCACCTAAATTGTACTGCTGTACTTAATTTCTTCTATAGGATCTATTGGAAATATCCTTACCAAACAAATAGCTAAGATTGTTAATGCAAAAAGCAATGTCTCTAGTTTGACCCATCACGAATGAGAACTGTGTTTTTGATACTGTCATTTGGATATGACACGATGTCTTCCGATCTTAAAATCATAACGTTTTGATTCAAGTCAGAAGTTTAATACCCACTTTGAGATTTTATTTTTTCTGACATTTTGCTATGTTTTTCAATCAAAGTTCTCATATTTTAATATTGCAGTTGATTAATATACTGATTGTGTTTGAGTAAAGTGCATTTATATTTTTTTTTATATAATTAACATCGTAGTAACGGAATCGTGTACTTCACACTTTATGATGTTACTTATGTTTAAAAATTTAAAACAAATCCAATAGATCACGTCGTACGTGTAGCACGTGTGTTTATGCTTCCCCCCACTCTTAACATAACAGTATCACCGTTCACAGTAAAAATATATCTAAGCACTTTTTATTGATGAACATTTATTTAAAATTGCAAGTCCTTACGCTTCCAAATAAATGTTTAACAAGGTGTTGCATAAGTATGCGTGTTTAGATGTACTAACACAATACGAAGGCTGCATAGAGCTTTGCCGATGTTGGTGCTTATTATTTATGAAGTAACAAATGAATCATGCAAGTGATTACGCTAACCATGAGTCCGTGGTGTCCGATGAACAACTTTGAGATCTACTATAGTCTTGGACGATGTTATATTAAAATGAACAAACCGTTGCCAACAATGAAATCCAGCAATGGACAAAACGACACATGGCAAGGGATTTGTAGAAATTTGAGTTATTCAGCATCCACATTTTAAGTTCATTAACAAGTGGTAGTTAAAGACTATTTGCATTGTAAAAAAGATTTGTATTTTTTATAATACTTAAACACAAACTTAAAAGCTATTTATCAAACTACAATTTAGTACACACTTAACATACATGCTGAAACCAAAATGGTGTCAGAACGCAGTCGTGTACTTGACACACTGCAAAAGGCTTTTTCAGTTTCATTGGTATTACTTGGGCAAGCGCTACNATGTCCTCTATTCCTCTCGGAAAGCATTATTCATGAAAACAGATGATCACATCTATATGATATTGAAATCAAACCCATTTTAGTTGTGCGAAAATGTAAACACTAAAACATACTTGCGCATCAATTTTTAGGGTATATTTTGCGATATTGACGGCCCGTGTTTAAACGATCTTGTCCTCTTCCCCTCCGAAAGCATTCTGCATGAAAAAAGACGATAAAATCGACATGATATTGAAATTAATTAGGGTTTAGTTTTCGATTTTGTTTTTCACAACAAACGTTATTTGATGACGTGTGCGCTTGCGCTGTTTCGCAGACTTGACGTTATACTTTACATTTCATGTAATCAATTCAAAAAGAAATCTAGGAATTTAATACGTATACAATGGACCACAATTGTATCGTATCGCAACAGAGAACTTTGATTATTGATTAACAGTAATGTACCAAATTGTATTTGAACGAACTAGTTAGGAACACACGTTCGTCATGATAGTTTCAGACAAAATTAAATTGTGAAATGATCGTATTGATCTTATCATACCGTATCAGGTGTTATCGGATCTTGAAGTCAATCTTGTTATTCGTGTGTGTCGTGGACATAAATTGAACGCTCTTGTCACGTGTTTTTGTCTGATGGCAAACAGTGGGAAAATGATAGCATAACAAAAGTGCAAACGCAATATTGTTCTCATTTGAAAGTCTCTTAACGGACCTATGTAATTGTAAACGGGTGGCACATTGACGTTTGCATGCGATCGCAAATCAATTCATGTCAACGCATCGACACGCATCAAAGTTCTGTAAAGACGTGTTGTGATCTCAGAAACAAATTATTGAAACTCATTCCACATGAAATATAATACTTCAGTTAGCACACTAGCGATCAAGATTGCGGATATTACTATTGAATTATATGTCTTTCAGATTAATAGCGAGAAATTTCGTGTTGCTTGTATCATATAGAGTATATGAATTTAAATATACAGAAAAGGTACAAGGTATGATCCAGAAATATGTAGACTTTCTTAACCGTGTTCTTATGGAAAAGATGATAGGCTTAAAATTGGTATCCTTAGCATAAGTTACCTATCATGTTTGCTTGAATATATATCTGTTTAAGAGGTTTGGGGTACAACTGTTCTAAACAAACGGTAAGGCGCTAGCGGCGCAGTCCAAAAACACTTCAATTTCTTTCGTAAAATATAAAAATATTTCCAAAATGCCTCACTTTAACAACTTAAAACTCCGCAAAAATATTGTACATTCAGTATCTGACATCGTCTGCACAAATGACGTCATTCGGGTGTTTTAAACACGACGTAAAGCAATCAGACATGCGTGCGAAAGTTAAAAGAACTAAGGAAAATACCGCTGACACAACAGCTTGAAGTCAGATTTGTGATCATGTTTTGTAAAAAAACTCAAACGCAAACATTAAACATTTAACCATGTACATCCCATGACAAAAACGCAAGTCTCGCATTAGTTTTTAAATGGCAAAATTGGATTGACGATGGAAAAGACAAGCAACCAAGCGCCATCTCAATGGACGCATATTCTGTTCTTTAATAGAACGTCTGACAGAAAAGATGTTTAATAGTACTGCTCGAAAAATATGCGGACTGTTGTTAAGAATAATATATACAATGGTAGCAATTAGTAAACGCTTTCTGTTCATGTAAATTGTGAATCTGCTTTATAAAAGGTATGAGTTTGACAACAATAGCCTGCTTATTTCTGGATTATCCCTCGTACGTATCGTCATTTTAACGCTATGAATTGCAATTTATGATCTCGCGATTCGATAAATAAACCGTGACTTTATTTACATAAATCAGTAAGCAAATCTAAGACAATTTACAATATATAAGTGTAATGACAAAGTTATCTACATCAGACTGCACGCAACTAAATAAAACAAAGCCAGGCAGTGTGCACACGTGAAATACAGATTGATGTGCTTTGATGTGATATGAACCAGCGCGTAAGTTGTGCATGCCTCACACATTTTGAGATAGACCGGCGTATATTAAGATATTATTGTAATGAGTTGATTTGTCGACAGTAAACATAACAGTAAATGCAATTATCGCATCTCTGCTAAATTAAAGAAGATACCACACAATATATCATTATTTAGGAAGCAGCTGTATTTCATTGTGAATAAACATTTCATCTACAGTTACAATATTTCACGACTTTAGAAACAATATATGTTTATAACTATAAACTCACCTTTGTCGGATAGTTCCGTTCTTCTAACCTAAAATCATTTACTAGATTAAAAAACGCTACATTGTAACACTAGAATAACATGTTAAAACATTTAAAATTATCGCTTAATCAAATAATTATTTGCAAATTATTTCGTACGTTCAGCGAGTGACAACGACAGCGGCCGGATGCAGATAAATGCACTTGGCCGCAACCGGGAACATTNTATAATATAGTTAGAATTACCATCGGCTTAATTAACTTTCAATTGTATGACCCAAATGGCACACATTTTATTTCCGGTCACATACGAAGATTGTACTGAACATTTGAAGAGTGATTGTGTGTCTGTCATCAAAAGAAGTAATTTTCCCCGAGTATTGTTTCTGATTTTACAATCTTAATTGGCAGTTGGCTTACGCCTTTAGCCTGACAATATTATTGGCTAAACAGGTGCTCGCTTTGCTGAGCTCGCTCCGCCTTATCTCAAGGAGTGTGGCGCCAATATAAGTGATACATTTCAGAATAATTATATTTTTTAAGTTTAGGGCTTGCTTTCAAAGGAGTACATTTGGGTTGGGCCTAACTGTTTAACAATATTATTATAATCAACATGGTTTTCATCTACTGATCGTAAGGCTGCATTATCTGAATCTCAAAGGCAAACAAACTTTAAAAAATCAATATACGCATTTAACTATAAATACTTTCCTTCTGTACGAAACGGCAGACACAAGACTTGAGTTGAACCAATCGCTATGAGTTTCTTTTATGTATTGTTCTCTGGTGTTCTGCGTAAGCATGAAACACGTCATTTCGATTTTAGCAATTTTCTATGTTTCATTTTAACTAAAGAAGGATTTTGATGATCATTAAAATGATATCCAAAAACGAATTTAAATGATTAATTAAATTAACTACTTGCTTAATTAATTAAGTAAATATTGTATTAATTTAATCATTGATTGTATGAACATTTTATTGTCGTTTACAACGCTAGTTTGGCTTATAACAATAAAGACAACTAAAAGCATATCACGTTACACAGGGATTCATAAGACAGAACACAATCTCAGGACAAACCGAAGATAAAAGGAGGTCACTAAAAAGAAAGCAGGTACGTGGTATTTCTTTTATAATCTTGTACATACTTAATGTCATGAGTTTATTTGGGCCGCAACAAATGATATGTTGTTGGCGAGAGTTTAAATCCATAAGCTGCGCCACGGTAGGATCTTTCACAAATATGTGTACTCAGCAATACTAACTGCATCAGGTTATGATCGTCCACTGGTCGCCTTGGTGTTCCTCTACAAATAACGCGTCGCACAATTTCACAAGCTATTGGAAAATAATTGTCATTAATTAAACTTCGTTTGGAAGCAAACGGGACAAGTTATATCCCAAATCTGTACGCCTTATATATTCTAAAAATGTGTTCGGCGTCAAATTAATCAATTATAAGGGGTTTTATACCAAAGGTATATGTTGTTTTATGTCGCCGAGCTTGAACGACTTTCTTCTTGCAACTGGTTTTAAACAATCAATTTTACGCGTTATTCTGTCTGTTGAATCCGCAGTTTTTTCCGTTTTTCGCCTGTTCATACGCCAATTCGTGAGCGATCTGCGCCATCTCACACTATGGATGCTTTGGGTTGGACAATGTTGCCGATATATCAGTTCCAGTTCACGTCATATTCATGCGCATATAAAAAGAGTAATAATACGGTTACCATTCACTTAATTTGTTTCACAGTTAAATGATTTTAATTTAAAAAATAGTGTTTCATTTTAATTGTGAAAACAAAAAACACATGGAATCATTGAAATAAATAGAAGGGTTTTGAAGCTTATATGTCACAGATGGTGTCGGACATATAAGTGAAGCAAATCCACTTGTGTGCAATCTCGGGGATAAGATTTGCATCAAATGCAGTCAATTCAGTATCGCTAAATAACACCACAATAGTACAAATACTTTCTGATTACACGACTTAATGGAGAAAAATCTGTTTAGAATAGACTAGGAGGTTGCGTTCAGTATATATTAATTTATCGTATTTAATTGTTGTTAACGCTTAATTTAATTCCGATATAGGCGGATATTATTATTTGTTACGATTTTATTAATCGATGTGTATTGATTGATGTGTCTGTAACTTAAAGAATATTATAAAATTATTGACTGGAGGGTCATTGATTATGATGCAGAAAGGCATATTGACATAGGTGCAGCCATCACAGGTCAATATGTTTTCCTGCCAGTGAATATCATATCATATTATATGGTTCTCTTGTCAATTATTGTTTTATTTTCTGAATAACTATGAACCGGTTATCATAAGCTAACTTTGTTTTATGGTATTTACGTCATTAACGTGACGTCAATTATTGCGTACTGACTAAGTTCGCACACACGTTATTTCTAGCATAGAAACGGGCATCGATGCCAACTTAAGTTTGACCGAAAATAGTAAGATGTAAAAACCAAACTGTGGAAAAGATGATATATATTGGCGTTCGACGACCACTTTCTCATCCAAGTTGCGTTCATTTAATAAAATATATATTTAATATAATAATATATTTATATCGACTAGTTCATCATTGAACATGATGTGATATTCACCAGAAGCATGTTATGATGACCGAGGCTTTAGTTGGGACCAACCATTACTCTCACTGTAAGACATATATCAAACTGTGGCCGGATGGGCATTGTTTGTGTTAAGTAAGTTAATGCACCATATGAATAAATTTGTTAAATATATACAAAACAAAATTAAACATATAAGGCTCATGGTTTTTAATGTATGCTTAGCTCTTTTGAAAATACACAGCACAACAATTGCACATACACATATATTCCAGACGCAACATCTTTACAATACACCGTCTCGCAGTCTGATCATATTTTGGAAGCAAACGTGTATTCTATTATTACCGATTATTATTATTATTTCACTAACATCCTGGGCTTTATAACGAATCCACTTACAGTAACATTAGTTTTGCCAATCAAACCTTTCAACACAACCTCTTTGTATATTCTCGTGTTAAGCTTGAATGACTTTATAGTTTGCGTTTTGCGAATCACGTTTATATATCTTCACTATATTGCTTATTATTGGACGACACTTTCTTGTCGATTTTCGAAGTACTTCGTCAGCCCCGCGCGGGTTTTCTCTAGTTATATAAAAGTGTGTTCGACAGTAGAAAGATTGTGTGCTGGTTCCCATTTAAATTGTCAACTTGGTTTGTTTTTGGCCGAGTGAAGAAAATAATTTTAGTTTGGTGCATTTTGGCATTTTAATTTACGATTCCTTATAAGTCGGGCTTTAATGTCGAAAAACTACAATCGGGAAAAGGAAACTCGTGTTACATCACCTAATTTCTTTCAATTGTTTGGTTTCATGCTGTATTTTTTTACTGTGTTAATTCCTTCTTTGATAAGTGTATTAGCAAATGCAGGAATAATATCACTTAAAACCACGAACTGTAGAAATTGTAAAATATTTCAACCGTGTCTTATGAACAAGCTCGATTGTGAAGAGCTTAACAATATTGTCAATGTGTCATTCATTAGTGTTGCGAGACAGATGCATTTACAGTAGAATCCAACATAAAATAGATACAAAAGGAAAGTATTGCAATACATGAAGATATACATGTATAGTGTGATAAACCTTGACCGGATGGGCTCTTTTTCAAATCGGTCAAGTGTCAGTGATTTCGATCAACTTAAAACTTAAATATATCTATTCAATACCAAAATAAAAAATATTCTTTGCCATCCTATTTTGAATATATGTTAATTCTTTGAAAAATAGTGTACCAATCTGTTTTTACTTTTCAATCCACCATTAAATTCGAATCGCAATATCCAAATGGGGTGAAACTAGTTACTGCACTTTACATTACGTAATTATATAATGTTGCTTGAAGATTTAATAGACATGCACGTTTTATAGTTATCTCTTTGACGAAACAATACATATAACAGTAATTCGACGTGTAAATATTGTTAGAAATTCCATATGATACATGAGCATGTATTAGTGAATGAATTGAGTTTGAACACGAATACCCCACGATGCAAATTATTGTAAGAAAAAGATATAAACAGAACGGATTTGTGCAGTAATTTTTTAACGAACCAGAAGTTATACTTTTTTTACAATCAAACCTGATCGTTAATGTTGTAAATAAGTGAAACATATATACATGTACGTGAAATAGCGTCTAAATAACGATATGTTTTTTTTTACTGGTCCATATAAAGTCCTTCTTTTGTTTATTTAGGTATGGTGACCTTTCTATCGCTGATGTGTCTTGCCCTTGCTGGCAGCGTGGTAAGCACGACTATTTCTGCAGATTCTATAACAGTAATATCTACGACAGTAAACGTGGAACACACAAATCCAAACAAAGTCGAATCGACAGATGTACCAACTCGCCAAACAGATCATTATCGATGTGATGCACTGGAAACAAATTCAACGGAGACGAAAGACAATTGCACATTCACGGAGTTACCGGACTCAGCAACTTTACAATCAGCTACATCACGGTTCAGTAACATTTTTGAAGTAAAAGTATATAACATAATTATTGATTACTATTATTATTTAACCAACATCCCGGGCTTTATAACAAATCTATTGTCAGCTGCATTAATTGTGCAATTAAAACCTTTCAACAACACTTCATTGTATATTCTCGTTTTAAGCTTGAATGATTTTATAGTGTGCATGTTACGATTCACATTTTCAAGTCTCCAAACAGCTGCCTATAATTGGACGACATATTCATGTCGAGCTTTCCAGTACTTAATCGGCTCCACGCATGTGTTCTCTAATTATATTTTGATGTGTTGGACAATAGAACGATTTTGTGCTGTTTGGTTCCCATTAAAATTATCAACTTGGTTTGTTTATGGCCGCGTTAAAAAAATAATTGAAGTTATGTGTATTTTGGCATTTGCATTCACGATCCCTTATCTGTGGGGCGTTTATGCGGACAAAGCGACGGAAACACTAACACAGTGCTACTACGCCCGACTTCTTTCAACTGTTTGGTTTTATGTTGAAATTGTTTACTTTGTGTTATTGCCACTTTGTATTATTGTATTAGCAAATATAGCGATAATATTACGACGTGCTATAGCCTCTAAAAGTCGAATTACCTTGACAAATAACAAACAAGTCATAGACAAAAAGAAGGAAGAACAGAGAACGCTTACAATCACACTCGTATCCGTTTCCTGTGTCTTTGTTTTTTTACACGTACCCTATGTGTTAGCAGTTGTATGGATGAGTATTTATCCCGACTCAGATGTGATTTTGATGAACAACGCAACTGACTATGTGCGTTTCCATTTGTATACATATGTAGGATTTGCATTAAGTGAATTTCAGAACTGGATAAACTTGTTCGTGTACATTGTGTCATGTACTCGATTTCGAAAGGCTTTGATCCAAATGATATTTCCAACCAAACGTCAAACCGTCATACAAACTAGAGAGACAGACCCTAGCAGAACACAACACACAGTTTTTGCCAATATCTAAACTGAACTTAAACACACAATGCTTCAATCACATCGCTATGTACACTATTGACCATACTAAACTGTTCACGCATCTTAACATGTTGTATAAATAGTAAGGCCATACAGTTGTCTTTTTAAGAGTCTGTGATATTTAAACAACTCACACATCACTCAAAGCCTTTTGATAGTGAGAATCTAGGTACATTTAACATGCCTGAACGACGGCATGAAAATAAATTGATAATGCAAAAAGGTCAACACAAGTGATGGTATGATCGTTCTGAAGAATGCTACGCCATATACTTGGAGTTAAATAACATAATGCATAGTGCACATTGTAAATTCGTGTTCACATATTTTTTAATATGCTTAAGCTAAACGGCTAACATGGTGACCAGATTAGCGGATATATGAACCAACTCCTTTTCTTGCTGAACATGTTAACGATAAAAAATACTCGTAATGTGACTCAGCAAGAACCACATTCCGACAATACTACATGTTTCAAATTAGTTCGATTTGACACAACACTAAGTTTACCAACATCCTGTATTTACAAGACATTGATATTCCGTATCGAAACTTACTATAAATACGTTGTCGATAAGACCCAATTAGTATAACCAGTAAAATGACATGAAATAGACAACGAATCTGTTGTGTTGCCTGACTGTTACATCTTTATAATGTTTTATATAAAATTCATGAAATAAAAGGATTAAATATGGTTTTTTTTTCTGACACGGTTGATTTTTCACAAATGTGCGTTTCTCTTTGTTAAATGTTGTTTATTTTCCTTTAGATAGAATAATGTGCAATTGTATCGTTTGTAAAACGTCAACGTATTGTTCCGTATGTAAAAACTGTTTAAAAACATTTATACAATATACATAATTATATATCGCAACTGTGAATGCTCCTTTTGGGATCTATCTAAACAAGAATCACTTATTATATAATGTATTAATACTTTTAATTGTATTTTTTGTATAAATTGCATTTTGTTCAAATGTGTTTAAAAGGAATACTTTAACATTGTTCAGGCATTGTATTTATGTAGTTAGCTATAATTGTAATCGTCGTGGAAGTGTCTTTGTAACATTTTACATTTATATTGTGAAGAGTAAAATGTATACACATTAATATTCAAGAAATCGTTATTATGATTTTGTTTTATCTATTTCATTTCTCGATTGTATGATAAAAAGCAGCCATAGTTGTACCTCGTGTATTTTAAAAAGATGCGCTGAACCTAAAATTATATTTAATGAATACAGCCAGTAGTTTGTTTTTGTTCGAGGTATTTTCAACTGACACATTCATGTTAACGTAAAACAGGCAGTCATAATGTCAAGCGACATGTTTTTTTATCACAGTAAAATATGAATGAAATTCATACTTATAATAATGTATGTCGATTAATGTATCGATGTATAGAGAAGTACATGCTTACATAAATTCTAAAAATAGGCTCATTTGTTGTAATACATTACACAGGTGTACACGAGTTATATAGTAGTGCATTATCTTTATATTTAGCATATAAAAACATACATATGCACTTTATGAATACACATACATACACATAGAGTGACGTTTAATAAAGAATATGTTATATGACGCTTAACGAGAGTTTCGCGGGACGTTTAAATACTGCACTTGATTTCCATTTGGATGAAATAAAAAGAATCTGAAACTTTTGATCTTTATAACTGTATCAGTCAAAAATGTTTGAATTTATCTTATATAATGTCCAAAGTGTATTTTAAAGTTAATTGAGTGTAACCATTGCATTGTTGTTGATGTTTAAATATCCTGTCGAGATAAGTATGGCTCGTTTTGTTTTCAACATGAACATCTTCATCGAACTTGGAATGTCTGTCACAAGATGAGAGGCATGCTTTCATTTAGGGGGAACGCTAATGACCTCTGCATTCCTTCGAGCTCGTCGCCATGGGAGTTTTTCTACGCATTACTCTGTAAAATAATAAACAAAATAAATTATCAAGCGTAATTTTGTACCACATTTGAAAAAAAAACGTTTGTAACAAAACATATGAAATAACGATATTTCAGAAAATACTTTATATTGATACTTGAAATAATAAGTTACACAATTCATTTAATCAAGCTCATTAGTAATATTAACCTATGTAATACATACATATTTATATCATTCTTCAATATTGAATTAGCAATCATGTAAGTCCAACTTCATCATGCTGTATATGTCGTACTTCGCAATGTGGTCTGGTGAGGAGCAACCTCACTTGTCTCCAAGCATAAAAGAAAAACTCTGTCACGGACTGAAAACATAATGGCTATTAAGAGATCCAAATGAACTTAAACTAGCTCGCCAGAAGTAGGATGGCTTTACCATGCCTCTGTCGCATGGAAGTTAAAACAGTGTCTTCATACACACAAATAGGCAACATTTAGCAAGTTTGCTAACCGTAACAGACTTATCACACATCGAACACTTGCTAAAAAGGTCTCTGACACTTTGATTTCCGTCCCGCCACCTGGAGACAAAGACGCCTTTAATATCAGGGGGTGAATGTCGCAGTGTCCCTTGTCAGTCTAATTACCACAGGACACGTGTGGTGCTCCAGTTTTAGCTGACTACATCCTAATTTATTTTGTCTGCTGCTACAAAACACATGTCAGAACAAAGACTACAACAAATGTGAGCAATAGGAAGTATTGTGTTGCTGTGTTGAGAATGGGCGAAGATACCTGCGGGCAAACGAAATAGACCGTATTGAAGTAAATGAAAGGTAATTAACAGTATGTTATCTGGAAAAATGTGTATTGCATTCCATAATATACAGGAAATAAAACATGACCAACATCAATATATGATATGATAAATCTCTTTATCTCATCCTGACAGCGAATTACAATTTTACGCTGCTCCCTGAAACAGGATGAATGGAAACAAACAATATCTTTAAAAAGGGATATTCGGCGTATATCCTGACTTTTTATAAAGGTAGACCATTTACTTTTCTAAATTATTATATTAAAAACAAAGGTTTAAGTATTGTTGTGTACTTTTTTTACTTAAAAGTGCATGAAGTGCTTGTCATGAAGTGCAGGTTTATTAAACTGCATACTAGTGGTCGTAGATAAATATAGTAATACGCGTCCAAATAATACTGTCACAAAAATTGATATGTTTGCGTACGCGGCCGGCGTTTCTCATGCCCAGCCTGCGTACTTACACTTGGTATCTCCTAAATATCCTCCTCAGTATGCTTATCCTGATAGGACTGCGCGGATGCGCAGTCTGTCCTTTAGCTTCGTTGGCAGCATATTGCATAAAGCCCATTTTCGCATGACGCGGGTCTTTAAAAATCGCACTGCGTCTTGTAAATTGAACATCCAACCATGATCCTTTCCTATAGAACCATTGAAGTCACACTTTGTTATTTTAAGAAAACTGGCAAATGTAGGTAGCCTATTCTGGTTTGCAAGAGAGAGTTTCAGACAGACTGATCGCGTACGTCACACATGTATGGCTAGATAAATTAACGATTTCTCTTCTATCATGGACACTATACTATTTCGGTAGTTTTGTCTCTCAATGCGAGACAAATGACATTAACCGATAGGTTTTCATTCATTTAATTCCCAAACATTTGTGTTATTTGATATATTGAAAGCAAGACTGTGTTATCGACATAAGGCGTTTATTAAGTACTTTCCGTCTTCCCCTGACGATTTACTGACCCAGTACTGGTCCTGAAAGTCTTGGGGATGTAATTTAATGGTTATGCGTAACTTGTAACTGGGCCAAATTAACATGAGTGAAGTCCGCATTTCCCTAAACTTATTGTTTTGTCTGTCGGTAGCTTGCTATCAGACCTAGGTATGATTTTTATTTGAAAACTCAATACTACAACTTAAATGGAGAAATCGCGCTAAAATTATGTGTTCTGGTATTTACATGAAGACATAACTTGGAATCGAATTTGGGATAGTCGAATAAGGGTCATGATCACTGTTTCTAAACATAAAGAAACCCGTTTCTGCTTAAAATCTTTGAGTGTTTGAGTTAAGGTATTGCTCTGAAATTGTGTGTGTAGGTGGGTAGCTTACTTGAACAACCAACTTGACTGTACAGCTATTTAATTAAATTAGATTCAATCAGGTTAATGGTAAAGACCTGGTTTCATGGCATTGCCATGTTTCGTGTTGATTTGAATATGTTCTGTGCAATCCTAAATAGAACAAATCACCACATATACATGCATTCAGGTCTCTTAAACGGGCACATTTTGTGACAACCCTGTTCAATAAAGTTTTCAATAGCTGACATAATCCGCCTTGGCCTTTAACCTCCTATTTCGTATATATTACATCACACGTTTTATCTGTATGCCGCAAAGGTGTTCTTCATTTTAACAAAATCGTTTATTTACTGGTGTAGCGAGCAAGCAATTTATATTGAATGTTAGAGACATTAATATTTTTTATACAATTGAATAAAACGCGATTGTCCAACATCTAAGTCAACAGGTCGGATCGTACTAAAGACATTTTACCACTTTACTCAATCATAATGAAACTAAATACTTTATTTTATTTGCTTGTTTATGTGTGTATCTGTGAAATATCTAGGCCGAGGTCGATTCTGGGTCATGAACGTTCCAAAACTAGGTCACCTGGTCACATTTTACCAAACATGTTGTTCCAATATCACAATCAATTAAGCGTATATAACGTGCTAGACAAGTCTTATTAATACTAAATAGTATTGAAGCAGACACTCACCTTTGACTTTAAAGCTATTCATGATAGTTCACGTTACTTGTGTGCATCGTTGGTGTGTGTTTTGTTTTTGAGATTTGATTCATGTTGCCGCCTGTCAAAGAAGATGCGCATATTGCTGTGGCACTGTCCGTCTGTACGCCTGCAAATATGTCCGTCTGCACGTATTTGCGAAATTGTTTGTAGCAGCCTTAACTTCGCCATATATTGATTGATTTTAAAATAGTTTCGCCCAAATGCAATACATCATAGGACGATATATCGCATTTAAAACGTGTTTCCCTACCTCAAAGGTCTAATTAATACTCAATGATTCAAAGATCTAATCTGGCGATAAAACAACTTTTTCGGACTGAATCTTTGTAATTCACCATGCTACATTTGTATTTCAAGATCACTTCCATTAATGACACAAAGAGACGAAATTTCATGTGTTTCAACTATCTCTTATCTAAACGGTCACGGTCAAACATTGAAGTCCGAAGTCAAATGTGGTGATACAACGGTTTGAAAATTCATACTGTATCTCAAACACATGAATACCATGAAGAGACAGATTGTTGCAACCATTTTCATTACGTTAAAGGTGAAGATCGCACTTATAGGTCAAACATCAATTTGGTCATAAACATATTGTGTTTGAAATCAGCAGAGTTTTGAGACCAAAGAGGCATGTTGGGATTTCCGTGACATATGCACAAATGTCTTGAGTATTTTAATCAATCCTTAGTTACTGACTCTCATCAGGTCAAGCCTTCAACAATTGGTGTCAGTGATCAGGTTAGTGCTTAAGGGCAATCGGATCCCCTTTGATATTAATGTCATATGCAGATTTGAAAAATCAATAATGTTCACGTAGGGTACTTCAAAATTGCGCCGGATGTCATCGACTGATCCAACTAGGCCATTCAATATGTTATATATTATACGCATGCTCGTCTAGTGTATGTAAGTTGGAATGAGATTGTTGCTCTTCCCTTTTAATAATACGGACAATATTAGCCGAAAGACGTTATAAATCAAATATAAGGCGTTACTGTGATCTCCCCCCAAAGACACCAAGTACTGGGTCTAGTCCAAGGAAACGGACTCGAGAGCGTTTTAATAAGCCTAAGGCTGCGATGCAATAGAGCTAAAATAATTGGGTTTTAACTAAATACAAGGGAAGAGTGAAACTCCAGAAACATTATCGGAAGAAATTCTTGTCCGCTAGTCATGTATAAAAGGAAATTTAACCAATGACCTCTACAATAAAATACTTCATTTAATTCAACATTAATACTGTTTTTGTGATTTGACACTGCTCTGTATTTGTCCCTATATGTGTTGTTACTTATTTTAAGTAATATAATAAACATAAATAATATAAATGAAACTGTGAGATTATGATGCGATGTGATTAGAAACTCTGCATATCTTTATTAAGTGATGTCATGTTTCGCGATTGGTTTATTGTGTTAATCCGTGAATCGGAATGCACACATGTCATATACTTAAAGGTACAGTTACACTGATTTTCAAATATCTTTATTAAGTGTTAACTTGTTTAGCACATACATGTAGTATTATGGAATAAATACATAAACATGGTTTGACATTGCCTACTGCACATGAAAGATGTATCGATATGAATGTTAACTTAATGTATGTTTGTTTTGTCATTGATCTGTGTTTATTTGTAAATACGTGTTTAAATTCGAAATACTGATGTAAAATAACCAGCTATAGGATCGTTTCCGTAACAACTGTTCGCGTAATATATACAACAACAAATAGTGTGTGAGGTTAGTATTGTAACAAATTGACAAAGACATGTAAACTAGACGGCCCCAAATAGTTATGGCATGTTTTATTTACAACTGAAAAATATTTCTTGTATCTACTGTATATAAAAAGACCAGTTGCTAATCGTTGCCCTCTCTTAAATTATTTTTATTAGTGAAGGAAGGAGTTGGTCTAGTATCCAGTTAAATACATAATTACATCAGAAAGAATAATATTATGTCTTATTTCGTTTTTGATTTGGTTCTTGACTTAAAAATTAACGCGATTTATAATGTGGCAATCCAAAAAAAAATATATATTACACAAAATTAACCACTGTTCGTTTTGTGATTAAACCTGCTTTTGAAATAATGATTTGTGTTTACTGGACTTGTTTACAAATTATGGACAGTCTTGACAGTTTTCATCAAAAGCCCCAATTTGATTGATAAAACAAAATTAAAGATCTCAAATGTGACAACATGAACACAACTTTAACTAAACAACGACTTTCACACAAATGTTGGCCCCACTAAGGTGCGAACCCAGGTCGTCTGTATCAAAAGGGTACTTCAGACACCTCTCGACGATCATGACATTTACAGTTCAACTTGTTTGTTTATCATTATATACGCAATTAACTTATTGACAACACTTATTGTTCAAACTTATCTGTTGGTGCGAAATGGCCGCCCGAATGTAAAAATGCAGACAATTATTTTCAAATAAATTCTGCAAACTCTGACATAATTGGGACATTTACATCAAATATAATCCAGAAAATGATCAGTGTATGGTAAAACATACCAAAGTAAGTATTACAGGTGATCAAATACAAATACAATTTGACAGCTTATAACACGCCTAACATTGTATACAGGAGTACATATAATGGCGTAAACCATAACTTTGGAAATAATTTATCTGATCTTCACACAATTGTGGACGAGTGATTATTATTCTAGAAGAAACTAAAGGACCAGTATTGCCCCGAAGCGCTCATCTGAGTTTGAGGTAAACATAGTGTCGAAACTCGACTTGATGACTTGTTTTTTTTTCACATGTGACCCAGAATCGAAATTGACCTAGGTATTGTCAAGATAAACACTATTTTGCTCGTAGAATTAAATATCTGGCACTAATAATGTATTACACTATTAAAAGTTCGACCAAATAAATATGTGTATAATAACGAGTTGTGCTCCACACAATCGAACATTAAAACAGAGTCACACGCTAAGGATCGTGTTGGGGTGAATTTTCGCTGCAGTTGATTGATAAAAGGGCATTTAATGAAAATAACATGAAATAAAAGGGTTTGCAGACAATGTTCACCACACGCAGTTGAATCTATTTACCAGTGTTTTGTATAATGCTGTACTATGTTAACACATTTAAATATGAGACAGATATATACTAATACCAACTACCTATGTTTAATAATCTTACGTTATGTATGTCAAAAATTAATCAGACAAATTTCTCAATACTGTTATAGTGATATGTTTACGTTACGAATTGCTTTCTCCCTTATGTACTTACTATTTGTTTATGTGTATATAGTGTATTGGTGTAGTGTTTAAACAAGTTTTATGTATGCACCTTTTCGTCTCGGCCATAATGTTTATAAAATGTGTTAATGCCCCAAAACATTTGATTTTTGCCAATGAACAGCCCTTAACGATCTTCATAGTACATGTTAGTGTCCCATTAATCAGTGACCTTTGTTTGATGTTGCTGCTGGAAGTGGTCTATGTTTGGCCGAAACCTTATCATTAAGAAAACTGGAGGTTTTGCATTACGGACATTTAATCGTGGATAAAATGTAAATAATGTTAATGACCAACAAGTGGAAGAGTTCTTAAAAAAAAGAGTGTAAAATATGCTTATCCGGTAATGTATATCCGCCATTGTGTTTCTTGTACATTATACGTTCGCATGGCTTTTAGCATATATCATTACTTTGTGTGCTTTTAACGAGCGTGTAAAACTGCCTAGTTCATTAAATGCCTAAGTGCATTAAACAAGCTCAAATAAATGCAATGAACCAATAGTAAATAATTTCAAAAGGTCAGCAATGACAATTATTTGTAAAAATGTTAGTAATTGTCGTTTTCCTCGGTAAGATAATACATATGAACAGGTTTATTAAATGCAATTTCGTACGGATTTTCGTATTTCTGAAAGAAAAATGCGTTTACTTAAAAATTCTCGCTAACACTGAACCATTCAAACTGTTGATGTGATCGGTTATTTTTAATGCAATGTTAATGATAATGTTTTTTCTCGAAATATCTTTTAGAAACGGAAGCACTGTATTGTATTATTATTTTGCCGATTTTGACTGATGAATATTATATGATGGATTAAATCATGCCTTTATTTTGCCTTATATTCATTATTGTCCTCAGGAAAGAGGACGTTAGACGAGAATCCAATGAAGACATTTGCTTCAGGATAGGCGATAAGCAGTTGCATATCAGAAGCACTGTGATGGTTCAGTGGATAAGGATAGGTTTCGAAAACCGAATGTAATGGTTTCGATTCAGCTTCAAAATTATGTGCGTTTAATTTTCATATTACGTATTTTCCCTTTTTTGAGTGGTTTATTCAATTAATTTAAGTCTTGAAATTATTATTTTAAAATATTATTTAATGTTTATATAATGAATTATAGTATTGTTTATATGATATCATTACTCGTAATAAAATAACTCAATTACATTCGTTTTCAATCGTGGTCTGAATGAGGATGCGCCTTCGGCTAGCAGTGTTGTTATACCAACGGTTATCACATAATACAGAGTTGATGACAACGCAAATGTCTACACATAATCTGTTCACGAAAACATTGCCTCATCCACATTCCGATGATTATCGAAATTGAACGTTTTTTAGTTATGGCCTCAGTATTTGCGCATATAAACAAGACTGCAGGTCTCATTAATTATCTGTATCTATCATGAACGTTATTTATTATCTTAATTAAGAATCGGTTACGATTATTAACGGATTTCACAGGAATATTATTATTCCAAAGTTGAGTCAAATACTTACTTTCATATAAACGATATTAAAACAATTTTCTGCATTTTGGTTTTTTGAAGAGGATGCACACATTCTTGTTTAAACCTTAGACATGTATGCACATTTATTGAAAAAGACCACACACATTTGGTCCCGATGGGAAACGACTTTATTATTAATATACATTTCTTTCAGATATCCTCCCTAATAGATGGCATTGACCCGTACATGCGTCTGCATTCAAAATAACACGATTTGATATATAACGTATACTCATTGTTGCTCAATTTCAAGCCATACTAGTGATAGATTTATGTCATAACATAGAGTATGATAAATAAAATGCCAATTTTATTGTGTACCAGAGTGTTAATCCTTTTTGTTTATACTGTTCAGTATAAAGATACAGTCGATTGTATTCCTTCCTTTTTGGTAACCAAATTGAAAGTCAGATAAACAATTTCCTCACACCATTTCCCCCCCCCCTTTTTTAAGGTACTTGATAATATTTCTTTTACTTCTTTAACCTTATTTAATGTAATTCCGAGGTATTATGTTTTTGCATCGCTCGGATCTCCGCTTTTAAATTTTGATGTTATGTAACTCATTCTCCAGCTTTCAGGATAGTGTGCAGTATCTCTGTATCAGAATCTTACGAAGGTCCCTAAGATATTCAGTGTATCGTGATTGATTGTGCAGTATCAAACATGTTATTGAATATAGTTGTGAGGTATGGTTTAATATAAGTATATGCTGTTTTAATTATTTCAGCTGAAATATTATTAGGCCCTCTAGATTTTTCATTGTTTTGCTTCAAAACTGCCTGATATAATTCCGACTCTGTAATTGGCAATTCGAGCAGTTCATTCTCGGATTTTGGTGTATTTAAATACTGTAAATATACTGCATTATCTATATTATCTTATACATCGTTTCCGATTAAGTCAGTACAATGATTGAACAGTTCGTTAATCTTTGATTGATCTGTATTTTTATTATTAGCTTTATAGCATGTTTTATGTATTTTTCAAAAAAGTTTGGCAGTGTTTTTGTAACGTGCAATGTTACAAAACTGCGTACATTCATCATGTTACATGTATATCTGTATTTTGATTTTCTACGAATACCGTTGGATTTTGTCATATAGTGTACAAATTGTTGTCTATTTGAGTTTGATTTATTCATGTTTAAGTTATTTGTTTTGTGTTACGGAATTTGCATTTTGCTGTTTAGCAAATATTATCATACCATTCTTGCGTTTTTTATGCAATTGTTTATTGTTATTTATTCTACACCAATTTCAAATATCTGAACGCTATTTTCATGCAAATGTTGTGTTAGAATGTCAATTTGATTATTAACCTTTATTTCAGTAAAAATTGTATTTAATACATCTATACTTATTGAATTTTTGTGATCTGTCATTATCAAATAATATGTTCAGTTCTTGTTGTTCTGTTTCCTTTCTATTGATTTGTACGTTAATAGTGTTTACTGTTAGAAAACTCAAATAAAGTGCAGCATGATCAGATAATTCGTTTCAATAAATTCCAATTTGGAATGTGTCGTGGTGTAGTAGTAAATAGTCGGTTACGTTTAGACCACTTGGTGAGGTGAAAGTGTAATTACCCGTTTTATCTACGGGCAAACGGCCGTTATCTATGATATGGTTGGATGATTTGCATAGGGAATTTTATGCTCGGCAATGACAGTCAGTTTTATGGTCTTCATTCATTCGCTTCGGAATGTGTCCAAAATATGGTTCATGTGAATATGTAGTAACGTTGAAAGTATCAACTTAATGTTTATTGTTTTCTAAAATATCGGATAAAAAGCCAGTTCGTGAATTCAAATATCCTACAATAAAAATATATATCAAGGTGTTATATCGTTTTATGTTATTCTCTATTTCTTCGAAAAAAAAACGTTTGAATCTGGTGGTGGAATGTAGTAACAACACATATAAACATTTTTATCAGCATTTAACAACTTTCTATCTAAGTTGAACCATATTAGGCCAAAATCATGTACTTTTACAATTTATATTTTATCTTTTAATGAGGTTTTATATAATGAACAGACATACCTCGGCGTTTTTTAACTCCATAAGATTGATTCCCATAATTATGTGCGTTTTCACAGTTTTCGATGTTTAAAGTGTGCAATCCTTTTATATTGGTCCATGTATCACTTAACAAACAAATGGATTTATATATTCTAGATAGTCAATACCATTAAATTTTCGCACAAGTCCATTCACATTCTACAATATTATTGTAAACTTCCCATTGTCATAATTGATTAGTTAATTATAGATGCCGTCCTGTCCTTTCACCAGAAGCTTGGATCCTGCCAATTTGGTTTTTCTTTTCCCTGTCCGTTCCCGGTAAACTATGTGTTGCTTGATTCGTCGCTTTTCTAGTGTAGCCTTTGTTTGTTGGATTCAAACGCCTTGACGTAATGCCCTTACATCTTGGTTTTTGTCTATTGATGTTTTACGTGCGAGCTCCCGGTCAGAGTAATGATGGAATTTCGCTACGATCGCTATTGTTTTTCATTGTTTCCACTTTCCTTTTCAGTGGACCCTATCGAGTTCGATGTGTTTTTCAAATTTCTATAGAGTTCCATTGAAGATTGGCAAATTGTTCATGGCTTTAGTTGCGCAAGATTTCTCTAGCCTGGACTCAATTTATAGGTGGATGTGTATTCTTCCTTAATTCGCAATACAAAACATATGCCGTTTTAATTTTAAAAAAGTGGACTCCGCATGAGAGTGGACACCGACAAACAAGTGTTTTCGCAGTCAAATCAATAACAAATGGTTAATGGGTTATCAAACAAATAGAAAACAACGAGAAAAAAACTAGGTCACCAGGGTCGTTTGTTTACAATAACAGTTCAACTGCATGGAATAAAATGGAACTCGCCGTCAAAGGATAAATGCGAAGCTCAAAAACAGTTAACTACGACTAGAAAGGCGATAAATAATAAAATAATTATCCGTTCTTGTTTTCTCAATATTATGTGGGTCATTGTTCTGTCGACTGTTGACTATCAAGTGTGTTAATTAATTAATTAATTAATTAATACATTAATTATTTAATTAATTAATTTATTAATCTATTAATTATTAAATTTATAAATTTATAAATTGATTAATTGATTAATTGATTAATTGATTAATTGATTAATTAATTAATTAATTTATTTATTTATTTATTTATTTATTTATTAATTAATTTATTTATTTATTTATTTATTTATTTATTTATTTATTTATTTATTTATTTATTTATTCATTCATTCATTCATTCATTCATTCATTCTTTTATTTATTTAATTATTTATTTATTTATTTATTTATTTATTTATTTATTTATTGAGATGAGATATGACATCGAAACACATATCATTGACAAGAAAAGGCTAGCGCAGACAAAATACCCGTGAATACCCTGTACACAGTTAAACGACTTCGACTTTGCCGACGATCTGGCTCTTCTCTCCCACGCCCAACAAAAGATGCAGGAAAAGACAAACATGGTAGCGGAATATTCAGCTGGACTTGGCCTCACCATCAGCAGAAGGAAGAGCAAGTTGTTCAAAACCAACGCTTCAAACGACACACCAATCACAGTCCAAGGCGAAGCGCAGGAGGAGTATAACAGCTTCATCGATCTCGGCAGCGTTCTGGACAACCATCGAGGAACGGATGCAGATGCCAGGACCCGCATCGGTTAAGCACGATCAGCCTTTCATCAGCTTGCAAAAATATCATGATCTATCGCAATCGGCATCGCCACCAAGATTATGGTCTTCAAAACCATCGTGAAGACAATACTCCTCTATGGAGAAAAGACCTCGAGAACCACTGCCACCATCATAAAGAAAATCCAGGTCTTCATCAACACCTGCCTTACGAAGATCGTCAAGATCCGGTGGCCAGACAAAATTCCAAACGAAGAATTATGAAGATGAACAAAACAGAAGCTCCTTAAAGAACACGTCATTCAGAGACGTTTGCGATGGATAGGCCGCAATCTAAGCAAGCCTTCATCCAATACGACAAGGCATTCACTCACCTGTCACCCACATAGATAAGGAATAGAATAATTTGGCAATGCATGACATGGATGCAGATGATAAGCAGATGGACAAGACGTGGGGGGCAGCTGAATAGACAAGCCAAGAACCGAAAAGCCTGGAGGAAGCTGATCAAGGCCTATGTCCCATAACGGACAACAGACGAATATGTGATGATATAAACTAATTGAAAGTATTGTGACCCCATTTTTAGTCGTTGGGATAAGAGACATACTGAGTTATTTATTGTCAAATATTTATTTAACACATATTGTTTATATTGTCATGTAAAAGCTATTGATGTTAATTAGTATAAAATGTGTTGTAATATGCATATAAAGCTTGTAAACTCTGTACGGTGTGGATTGGGATGCCCTCGACCTTCACACAACTATCGACGAGGAAAACAAACGGATTGAGCGGAACAAAGTATTGCAACCTGTAAACAATAAATCTTACCGCTAACCATCGTTTGCTCTCTATAATGATGATTGATGGTCAAACATTGCAGGTACAACGCCACGAAAGAAAATTACTAAAAAGTTCCATTGAAGATTGGCAAATTGTTCATGGCTTTTTTTTTCGTAAGATTTTTCTAGCCTGGACTCAATTTATAGGTGGATGTGTTCTCTTCCTGAATTCGCAATACAAAACATATGCCGTTTTAATTTTAAAAAAGATGACTCCGAATGAGTGTGGACACCGTTTTCGCAGACAAATCAATAACAAATGTTGAGTACCACATTAAACGCATCACACAGTTAATTTTTCATGTACGTCTGAAATAAAATTTACCATATTGTTACAAAGACACGTATAGGAAATAATCATTAACGTCACACCTTCAAATTATGTATTGCTTTTAAGTGGCCTGACTTTCGATTACGGATCATCAACAATATAGTTTATTGTAAGATTCAGCTCAGAATACATTGTTTGTTTAATTATCGAATCAAGTCCCGTATACTTCGTGCTTTGTATCTGTATCACCTTTATGTCCGGGATGATGACTTATGTAGAGTTTGTCACTGTTAACGAGAAGGCCTTTGCATGATAAGGAGAGGAAACGTCTGTGCTAAAGGGAATATAAAGAATAGTTATGTAATAATATAATTTAACGGCCCTTTCGGGGTATTACTTCCCAACTGAACAATTAAGCAGAGATATGTATATGGCTTTTTCAATCGTTAAACTGACAGAGGTATAAGATGTCTTATAATATTAAATATACATAACAATTATCTGACTGACAAATTGGCAAAATGTTTAAAAGACATACAAATAAAGGTCCCCCGTACATAAGACGGTTGAGATACTGCATGGTTTTACTTCACATATCAATCCATTCAAATGGACATGGTATAGTAAGATAATGAAAAATTCATTCTTGAACACTTTGGCTGAGTTCAAATTCTACAATGGTCGATATTCAACGGTATACATACTTATACGTATGTATTGGGATTTAACGAACAATATGTGGTTTCAAGCTGATGATGGCCTTTTCCGTGGCGCTCACTTTTTTTGCTAGGAATAACATTGTTAGTACGATAAGCGTTAAATAGAAACATACAATTCTATTAAACATTAATTTTACGATGAATTAAGTAACACTGACCTATTTAATGTTTAGAAAGTTAATTTCCGAATACCAATCACGCAGTGGGTACATACGGTCGGAAGTCATTCGCCTTCAAAAAGCAACATGTTTCTGTGCGAACGGGATATGCACACTTCAGCGTCGTGTTAGCTTTGCTGTGGCCTATGGTCAAGTCGACAGTGGCTAATGTTACCACGGAGCTGCTTGTCATGGTGTAAGTCGAAGGGGCTGAACCTCAGGCTAAACATCAGGTTCCGAAATAAAACGCTAATAGTTCTCAGTGGAAATATATATGTACGGTATCAACCAACCTAAAAAAGAAGAAAACAGAAGACACGTGTTAATTATTTGTCGTTATTTTTGCATCGATGTGCGAAGGAATGCGACTTGTTTCTGGAAACAATAGTGACAAACAATGAGACCTATCTGCAACATTTTTATCCTGAAACGCAAGCACAATCAGCCATTTAAAATACACCATTGACCATATCCCCGAAAAATTGTAAGAACAGAGATATTCATCTTTTTCGCATAGTATAAATTGTTTAAGTTACGATATGTATTCAACCAATACTAGCCAAATTTGACCATGTGACTGTTGTTTTAGAGAAGAAAACGCTTTGTACAGAAAAAAAGATCAAACGCAATAAACGTTCATTTTCTTGCGAAGAAAACTGGACTAATTTCAAACCTTGATTTCTTGAAGAAAATATGCAGCGGGAAAGGTTTAGTCTGTTATAGATTTGGCTATAAAATTGAACATGTTAACAAATTAACGTCGTATATGCCCTATCAGAATTTGATAGTATTATAATTAGTAATTTAAGTCATCAGCGATGTATTCACCACCGTCTGAGGCAAGTTCTAGAATAAGCGAATTATTAAGCTAATTTAATTAAAACACTTGTTCAGTTAACTCATTATTATCATTTAATGCTTATTGCACAGGCTAATCTGGGAAAATACTAAACTCACGTACTTTTCATTCAAAGTTTATTTTATTTAATTGTTATATCTATATTTTCTTTTATGAAATTTCTTCAAGATAATGGCTAAAAAAGAAAGTGCTTCGCGTCACTTATGCTTAACAACCACTTAAATGCATGGTGCGACATCGAATCAACTAGCTTTGTACCTGTTTATTTGTTTGTTTATAAGTAAACATAGTCATTCTTATAAACAATTACGAGATTGGTATACAGTATATATTCATGTATTTTTGTGTATAAATAAACTTGACTTGTTTTTTTTGCTTGTTTCTTTTCATAGCTTTTACGCAGGATAATTAAGCACACAATCAAACATACATTTGCAAACTATTAAATAAAATAAATTGTTATTTATACATGTAAATCACGAATTGGATATGGCCGCTTAAGTAACCAACGTCAGGGTCATATATTGATTTCGTTTTTCAATCAATATGACATTTTCGAAAGTTTTGTTTTATAGTTTATAAACCAGTTTCAATAATATGATAATCGGTAAATGTTTGAGTAGCCTGATGAACCCATAATAGAAATTGTTAAAAACAATTGGCTCGATATACTGCCAAAATTTCCAACTTGTTATTAAATAACATTTATTATACAAATACACTTGTACAAATAAAATAAAATACAACTTATATAGGGTTTAAACTCATATGTAACATTTCTGCTTGTTCAAATTAGCAATGTCACAATATTTAAATAATAATAACAACAGACGCGATGAATTACCTATGAGATAAATTTATTTCACGTAAGAAGGATATGATACGTTAGACGTTAAAGCGCAATGTATCGCTATAATACATTAAAGTATAATTGTATTTTAAGATTTTAAAGTTTTTTCACGACCGTCTGATCTATGTGACCATGAGAGGAATCGCATCGGGAAGTTCTTTACACATAATGCGGTTAATCGTTCTTCGTACTTCCACCAGGTGAATTGAAATCAAAATCATTTCAAACTGTAGCAATGAAACACTGGGAAACATACTTTTCTTAAAATGATTTCAACCGATAAATACTGTATTGTTTATGTGTTTGGGGGAACGTTTGCTCAGTCGTGACGGATTTGTGAGTCGAAAATGGCAACAGTTGAAAGGCACAGCTAAGATGTCGCCAATGTGCATGGAAAGCACATGATCGTTGTACGTCTATATCCGTTTGTGTTGAAGAAGAAATAGGCCGAAGATGAACTTCAGTGATTCTTTCGAACTTTCATGTGCTTCCGAAGAAAAAGAGAAAAATACGTACACAAATATAACTATGTTTGGTAAATTCGACATTTGCTTAATGTGTTTGCATATTGATACAATACAAGCTTAACTATTGCATCAAAATGTTTCGCTCTAGTTTTATATAGGTTCCAGCCTGGAAACACCAAACGACGTGTAATATACGGAAGGTTTGAAATTGTATTGAATCAGTCAAAACAATTTTGGTACAATTATCTGTTTTGTAACATTTGATCGTTATATATTCCATACAGAACACAATTTTTACTACTTGTAAGCATATTTACTTCAAAGTGTGGCATTATGTTCACATTTTAACGTCATTGTTTTTAACTATGGTACAAATGTAAGAATACCAATTGTAAATACAATGTTATCTACATCAGACTGCACGCAACTAAATAAAACAAAGCCAGGTAGTGTGCACATGTGAAATACAGATTTATGTGCTTTGATGTGATATGAACCAGTGCGAAAGTTGTGCATGCCTCACACATTTTGAGATAGACCGGCGTATATTTAGATATTATTGTAATGAGTTGATTTGTCGCCAGTAAACAGAACAATTAATGAAATTATCGCATCTCTGCTAAATGAAAGAAGATGAAACACAATATATAATTATTTTAGAATCTGCTGTATTTCATTGTGAATAAACATTTCATATACAGTTACAATATTTCACGACTTATTAAACAACATCTGTTTTCAAACTACCGATTATTAATCGAATAGAAACTGTTAACTACATATACAAACATAATTGCGGTGGTACATAATTCTAATGAAACATCATAAATAATAAATGGTAATACAAAACTATGTAACCATTTATTTCTTATAAACATTTGAACACAACATCGTTAATAACTATAAACTCACCTTTGACGGGTAGTTCCATTCTTCTAACCTAAAATTATTTACTAGATTTAAAAAATGCTATATTGTTACAATAGAATCACTTTTTAAATAGTTAATTTTATCACTGAATCAAATATTTTTTTGCAAAATAATATAAGTGAGTTCAGCGAGTGACATCGACAGCAGCCGGATGCAGATAAATGCACTTGGCCGCTACCGGGTACATTAAAGCCCCTGTGGAAACTATTAATTTCAAAGCACGAAGTAATTGTTAATGTTAATTATGTTTAATGATTACATTTGTTATATGTATATTAAGATATATATATATATATAAATATTCTCAAACGATTTGTCTGGATGCTGTGCGAATTCATCCATGTTCGGTTTTTAAGTATCACTTTAATATGCAAAAAAAGATAATGAGTTTGTGTAATCGTACCACCATCCATTGAAAAGATATACATATATATATATTGGTGATTGTATTATTGGAAAGGCGTAAAATGGATTGGACCATCAATGCTAATAAGATTTTAAATATTTATAATATATTGATAACTACGTTTCACTCTATGTTAACATGCAATGGACTGATAGTAATCTCTACATATTTAGCATGAAAAATTGCGCAGACAGGGAAATCACTGAGAAGGTTGTGTAATTCCGTTCTTAAGGTTTTATCATACTTTTATAGCAAATTTGATCTCCTTGGCGTCGTAATTTGCAGGGATCTCCAGAAGGGCCAGAACCAGGTTCTCAAAATTGCCGCTTATCTCGGACTTCAACTCCGCTCGAAGGTTCTGGTAAGCGTGGTGGAAGGTGTGATACAGTTAGTGTTGTCTTTGCACATGAGTACATAAANTATATATATATATATATATATATATATATATATATATAAATATAAATAAATATTTAAATAAATGTATACGTATATGTATAATATCGTAACAATTACCATCGGTCGGTTGAATTAACTTTTATTTGAATGACTAAACTGGCACGCATTTTATTTCCGGTCACAAACGAATATTGAACTGAACATTGGAAGAGTGGTTGTGTGTCTGTCATCAAAAGAAGAAATTTTCCCCGATTAGTGATTCTGAATGTACAATATCACTTAGAGTAGGCTTACGCCTACAGCCTGACAATCTTATTGGCTAAACAGGTGCTCGCTTTGCTGAGCTCGCTCCGCCTCATCTCAAGGGGGGTTGCGCCCATATTAGTGATACATTTATAAATTATTAATATTTTAAAGTTTAGGGTTTGCTTTCAAATAAGCGCATTTGGATTGTACCTAACTGTTTAACAATATGTTTTATAATCAACAATGGCGTTTATCTACTGGCCGTAAAGCTGCATTATGGGAAGCTCACTAGCAAGCAAACTTTAAAAAAAAAAACAATGTACGCATTCAAATATAAGTGCTTTCCTTATGTACGAAACGGCAGAGTAAAGACTTGAGTTGAACAAATCAGTTTGTGTTTATTTCGTATATGGATTTTCGGTTGTCTTTTTTAAGCAAGAAGCACGTCATATCGATATATGCAGTTTTCTTTTATTTTCATTTTAACTATAGAATGATTTTACTGATAACAGATCATAAAAAAACGTTTCGTAAAAACCAATGTTAATGATTACTTTATTAATTACTTAATTATTTCATTCATTTAATAAACCTTTAATTCATTAATTTCTTTATCGTTTCAAAATGTAGTTGTTGTTTACATACTTGTTTTTGTTAATATAAAACAGACCAATGACTAGACCAAGACAGCCATATTCTGACCGAAGCAGAAGGATATCACTTAAAAGAAAGCAGGTTCGTGCTATTTCTGATACACTATCGTCTATACTTAAAGTTTTGAGTCTATAAGGGCCGCGACATTTGACCAGGTGTTGGCGTAGGTTAAACTTCATTTGCGGCGCGTCGATAGGCTCTTTCAAAAATATGTGTACTCAGCAATACGTTCTGCATCAGGTAACAATCGTCCAGCGGGCGCTTTGATGTTCGTCACAAATAATTGGTCGCAAAATTTAGCCAGCTAACGAGAAGTTGGTCGCCTTGTCATTAACTGCAATTGGAAGCAAAAGGGACGAATTCTCGCTCAACGCTTTACGCCTTATACATTTTAAAAATGTGTTCGGCGTCAAATTTATCATAATTGATGAAGGGTATGAAATAAAAAGCAATATGGTTTTATGTCTCTCCGATCGTGTACGCTTTTCTGGTTGCAACTGGTGTTGAACAATAATTTTGACAAGTTCTGTCGTCCGTTGGTGCCATGTTTTTTCTATAGTGCGTCCTTGTAATTACCTTTACATAGGTGATCTACGCCATCTTACACTATGCATGCGTTTGGTTGGCCAACGTTTTCGATTGGTCAGTATCAGTGCACGTCATCTTCTGGAATAATGCGAATATAAATACAAGCCATGACAAACATGCCAATTAATGTTTATAACACAGTAAACGAAATTTCAATTAAAAGATTTTGTCTTATTAATACCAGTGCTACTATTGAAAGGATACGATAATATACATTTGTGGTAACTGCTATTAACAGTGAGTGACTACTTTTAATAAATTCTTACACGAATCGCCTTTCCTTCGGAAAAAAATCAACATACAAATCATTGCCGGATTGTACCCGAAAACAAACAATACAATATCGTTGAAAGGGTTGACTTTTTTACGTTTAAGGTGTTGACATACAATCTTCACACGAAAGAGTCGAAATAGCCCTTAAAACTTATTTACTATCATCAGCGTATCCTTGGTATAATAGTAAAGCAGTGCCTTTAAAATGTACATAGTTTAGGTCAATGTTCATGCTACATCTACCCTTATTCTGCTTTCTCTTTAGGCTTTAAAACAACTGGCAGTGTTTTGATCAATTCTCATTTGAAAAGTATTGTTCTACGGTGTATCCAAAAACCCGTCTTCAATTATCGATGAGCATATGTGGTAGAAACAAGATGCATTGATACAAGTGTACTGCTAACACGTTTTGCTAAAATTATGTATTGTTTTCATTCAATAATGACACAATGGAGCCTTGTCTACTGAAAAATGATGCGCGCATGTATACATACATATCTTACGGAGCAATATGAAAATGAGACATTGTACGGGTGGTAGCGCATGTGACGCCTCGTGCGCTGATCAATGGTTGTTTTCAGGTTTGGAAAAAAAATAGTTTTGTTTTTATCTAACTCAAGAGGTCTCTGTATCTAAATGCAAACGCATATGAACAACGGACAACAATAATGGTAACCCTACCCTTTGAACAGTTGTATCAGCTGCTTGATAAAGGTTGCTAGTTAATCAAACACTGGTGTTTTCGCTTGCCTTCGCGTTTCGACATTTTCGTCTTATGAGTTAGAAACACGGGATGGCCTTTTATGAGTGTAGATGCACATGACGCAAGTATATGGATTAAAATAGCATATAAAAAGTCGGATATCGTTCAAAACACTATGTTTACAAATAGTATTGCCAGTTTGGCATTTAGTGGAGCCGTACTGGCTCTGCAACATCTTAAACGAAGCAAAAATGAGCAATATAAGTACATTGATTTATAAATGCATTTCATGAACATATATTCATGGAAACTAGCATGATCTTTCACTTCGGCGCGTGACAAAGCTCTCACACTAAAGGCTATACGGCGATAGTAAGTTACAAATACCAAATTGCGTACCAGAGAATGCAAATTTATATTGTTTCTAACACCAACACCAGCGAATATGTCGCGGCCTTAGTGGGCGTAAGGCATTTTGTTCCACTAAGTGTCGAAAGCATTTGAGTATGATGTTCACTGATGCAAACACTGATTAATTGCGACTCTTTTCATCTTATTCCGTGCATAACATAAACTGGATTCTTCGTTGCGTATATAAAGATCAAAGGTCACGTATTGGGGGTTATTCCATTCCAAAATGTCTTTTTAACGAGTCGACTTGTAATTATAGGTCCCGCGAGCAGCGGAGACTTATTTCCTTTGGTTACATACTAATTGATATGTGAATAAATAATATGTTTAGTTAAATGAAGGTGTTTCTAAGATGTTTAAGCCGGCCGAGTTGATATTTCTCACAACAATTTGGTTTTCTCAACTGACCAGAACTGATCAGTATTCGTCAGATACATTCTAAAGCTTAACCCTTCCATACTGATTTTCGTAACAATTGTGCCAAAAAAATGCCAAAAGCATCCAAAATACGAAACCTAATCATTAACATAACGAAATCCTCAAGACTATTATTAACCTGTGACTTGTGCAGGATTTGGGTCACGTGAGCGCCAATTTCACGTGATTTCCACTTCCGCGCTTTTCAAAACAAAGAAGGACTACTAAATAACACGGTTTCTCCATGGCAAATGGCGTTGTAAACAATGATGCAATGGTCACGTGGTTTTACATGTGACCCGCGCGTGTTTAAATTTAGATCATTTCTGTCCATGGACAAAAATTGAAAAGCACTATCTTTGTACTGAATTTGGGCATTTCTTGCCCGAGTTTGACCAAATGTTTTGCACTATGGTCATCTGACATAAATATCATCACATTTTGACTCATAATCACTTTTTGCGACACATAACAAAAATGGGAAAATATACCAACTTCGACTCGGCCGGCTTTAATCAACTTATCGTTTACAAGTGAACAAAATAATCAAATTTACCACATGACCATTTTATAAGAGGATAATAAGTACCGCTTGTTCAGAAATGTCCACACAAAACAGGCAATATGTATTACATATACAAATTATACATTGACATCTCGTATAAACTATATCGTTTAAACAACTGATCAAAAGCCATACAAAGCGAGCATCAGGAGTATTGAGTTCATGGAAGAATAAGATAATATAAATGTTCGCGAGTTGTTCAACATAATCAGGTGATCTAAATGGGAACACAATAATGAATCACACTCATAAATATTTAGCACTTAAGACATCAAATTGAAACCTAAAGTGGATTGAATATGTGTTTGGTATTGTACCATTGCAAATGTAACGCATTATGAATGGTGACGTTAATCATTGAAAATAATTTCTTAATGATAATATTTCAGCACGAAATTAAGATATATATTTAGATAAATGTCAACCAGCATACGTCGTTTAAAGTGACTGTATTCCCAAATGATCTGTTCGGTTTCTTAATTGTTAGTGTAATACATTAAGTATTCATCAATTCATTCAATACGGCTACCCTATACAAGGCTATTTTACAATAAGGCGAATTTCTTTGATAGCCAAACTATTTAGGAACTCATCCTTTTTAAAATTTATCAATACTAATAAATCGGGAAATAATATATGAGAGACGTTAAGTATACGATACTAATTTTGACTAACCTGTATATTCTATATATGCAGAGATGTCAAAATGTATTATATACCTGTTTAATGCTTTTAGCAAAATACAGGTTGTATNCTCGTATAAACTATATCGTTTAAACAACTGATCAAAAGCCATACAAAGCGAGCATCAGGGGTATTGAGTTCATGGAAGAATAAGATAATATAAATGTTCGCGAGTTGTTCAACATAATCAGGTGATCTAAATGGGAACACAATAATGAATCACACTTATAAATATTTAGCACTTAAGACATCAAATTGAAACCGAAAGTGGATTGAATATGTGTTTGGTATTGTACCATTGCAAATGTAACGCATTATGAATAGTGACGTTAATCATTGAAAATAATTTCTTAATGATAATATTTCAGCACGAAATTAAGATATTTATTTAGGTTAATGTCAAATGTTTTGTTAAAGCAAAACAATACAATTGATAACTGTTTGCGTTAGTTGTTGTATATAATAAAAGGAATATTACGCTAGTCAATTGTTCCAAGTGTTTGTATCAGTCTCGTGGCTTGCGCTATTTCGTATCACACTTGAGGCTCCGCCTCTCGTGTGATACGTCATCACACAAGCCACTCGACTGATAAAACTCTTGGAACAATTGACTAGCGTAATATTCCGTATATATTAGGACGTTTACGTTATTTGTTGTCATCGGACTGAGCGTATATGCCGCTTATGCAGAACAAAAAGAAGACAACACGAGCGAAACTACTGTGAACTCTGCCACAGACGTTACAATCATCGCATCATCTTCGGTGACTATATATTTTAAAGTGACGAATTCATGTGTCGATTCATTCAATGTTTCACTTGAGACTGCTAACGTATGCAATAACTTCACAGCACGAATTCCGTCAATTAGTTTCGAAAACATATATGAATACAAATTATATCGATTAATAACAGCCTACTATTACTATTTCACGAAACTCCCCGGCTTTGTAACGAACCCATTCACGATTTTGTTAATACTTCATATGAAACCATTTAATACCACTTCAATGTACATTCTGGTATTGAGCGTTAATGATTTCATATTAATGGAATTTCGTTTCATATATCTGTATTTTAGCTCGATATTTTTTTATTGGACGAATGAGCTATGTTGTTTTTTATATATGGGATAAGATCATTTTTTTTCCATCTATATTCTTGTGTTTTGGACATTTAAACGCTTCTGTGCAGTCTGGTTTTCATTGAAATTAGCCTCTTGTTTTGTTCTTTCACGTATAAAGGGCCTTCTTTTGTTGTTGTTTATATTTTCATTAGCTATAACAAGTCCTTATTCTTTTGGTTGGTATGCTGGTACATCACCAGCGAGAAATATCCCAATTTGTTATCAAACGCAATTTTTGTCAACAGTTTGGTTTTATGCAGAAACTTGTTATTATGTGTTAATACAAATATGCGTAGTTGTAGCGTCAAATATAGCCATTATACTACGTCTAAATGATACAAAAAAAACTCGTAGAATGATGACAAATGACAGTCAAATAATAGAGAAAAAGAAAGTAGAACAACGAATGTTAACTATAACTTTGATTTCAGTTTCTGTTGTCTTTGTATTTCTTCATGTTCCCTATGGTATTGCCTCAGTGTGGTTAACTTTATATCCAGACGCAAGTGTTACATTGATTAACAATCCAACTTACTTTTTTCGTTTTCATTTATATTCAGGTTTAGGATTAATAATACCCGAAATTCAAAACTGGATTAACTTCTTTATATTTATTTTGTCAAGTGAAAAGTTTCGCAATGCATTGGTGCAAATATTCTCTAAAATGAGAAAGCCGTTATTAAAACTTTCAAGAGAGATGGATAGGGAATCAAGGACACAAGGAAAAGATACAGGTACCACGAATGTGTAAATGAGTTGCAAAATAAATCTTTATAATGCTAATGTAATGTGTAGTATTCATTTTATCACAGCTTTATGGCTCTTCGAGTTAACTTAATCCTACTAAAGGCAATCATAGAAACTGGGATATGTTAGGAAATAAAAAAATTATATTACGTAAAATCATAACACAACAAGTAGATATATAGGAAGAAAACTGAATGCAAATTACATAAGCTATTGATATTGTGTGGATATTATTGTATACATGTATTTCTCATTTTGCTGTCTGTGCATGTGATTTGTATAGTTCTCATAATATTAAATGCTTTCATTGTACAAACGACATTGAACCACCAAAACTTGTGCGTTTATTAATGTTACCAGTATAACTAATCTACAAATCTGTATACGACTATTCTTTTTGAACGCCAATTGAGATTGTTGTATGAAATTCAAATAGTGTTATTAAATTTTGATCGTAGTAACAGTTTTGTTATGTTTACTTTCCACAATTTTCTGAAACGTTTAAAACCATAAGACATTGGTGTAATATGTATATCAATCACATACTTGTATTAAGGTTGTATGTCCCAAAACGCTATATGTATACAGGACGATATGGAAATGCATGTGTTAATTACTTGAATATATATATAAGTACTTAATTGTACATTGACCTCAGAGTGTACCAATAAAAATAAAGTAAATACAGACGACATAGTGTTTTGATACTTCAGTACACAGATTAGTACTGAATTTTACAACGACCGCAACGTTTACCAATATCCTTTCTATGCACGTGCTTCTAAACAGGAAAGACTAATGCACAGCTCTCATCCTTCTTACTAGTTTAAGTATATATGTCGACAACATGCTTGTACTATCCACTAACAAAACAATGCTTGAAGAAGCTTTAGTGAATGAACACGTTTAAGAAAACACATCCACAACATTAAACATCAATTTCCAACTTGACTTCACACATTTGCTTCAAGTTAATTTTTTAATTACAATAATTCCCACATAACACATTATGTCATGGATAGAGCTTTTACTAATATGTAATGCCCTTAATTCACAGACACGTAAACAATGGATCAGAAGACATGCATGTATCGCCCGTAATTCCTTTTTTGTCTGACTAATTGTTTGGTGTAAACGATGTATAAAAATCACAAAGCAAAACATAACACATTCAACGCAGGTTTGAACATGAACGTTGGAAACATGTTAAAGAATTAATCAGCGGGTAAATTCGTCAGAATCTGGAGTAAAAAAGATAGAATAGTATCCGAGGTATCTTCTCTCATCGAAAAAGAGCAACAGGAGCATGCACTAATTTTCGGACACCTATATTTGTTATATTTTGGGTGTCTACATTTTCGGACACAACTTTTTTATATTGTTTTTAATCTCCGAAAACTTAGAGTAATTACGGTATTATTCAGAGAGACACAACACCGATATTAAAAATTGTCATTTATGTATAAATGTGATGTAGCGTGATCGCAAAAAATATGTGTGATTCTTTAGGAGTTTAATTGATTCCAAGATTGATCAAGTAGCGAAAAAACAGAAGCGTTTCGTAGATGCTCACAATAGTGTTTCCAACTTAAGGACAATGCTACTTCAATCGCAATTCAATCCGGCTTATTCCAACAACCGACGTTTATAACGATATCTCTTTTATAGACATAACACCAACGTAGGTAGTTAAAACTAGTGATGCAACATGCTACAAAAACACATTAACCAGTTAACATTTTGTCTTTACCGGTTATTAACCGGTTTACCAAAAAACCTTTAGAAGTACAAATTTTAAAGTAATTAATAATGTCATACTGCTCGTACATGTACTCTTTATGGAAACGAAAGTAATTTAAGATCGCTTGCGTTGATAACATATCCGTTTCTTTTCCTTTTTCTTTTTTTCAATATAAGACATACAATGTTTACATGATTATGATCACAAAACAGAATGAAATCATGCAGCAGTAATATTCAAACATGTTATATAAGATATGCTAATATATACTTTTTGACATTTGTGGTTTCCTTTAGAATAAAAAAAAGAATAAAGAATAAAGATGAGTTGCATAAAGTGGGTAGAAAAACAAAAAACTGAACTTGTTTATGAAAGTTTAATGTGTTTCCATTTATGTTCAAATGTGTGAAGTGTATCATTTCTGAGGGCTATTTCTTTTTCAATCTGAATCTTAAGTTTTAAATAATTGATTTCATTTTCAATCTGAATCTTAAGTTTTAAATAATTGATAACAGAGTTCATTATAAGTGCTTGTTTTCTGTATTTCATACTGAATATCCGTTTCTTAATAAACATGTATTATAACATGTATTTTAATAATGTTGTAAATGTATACTGTATTTTGTATTTATTTTTTCTGCGTAAAAAAGCATAGGAGTTAAACGTTATAAGAACTAGACGTGTCATTGAACGTGTCTTTATTGTATCTTTGGTTGGGCCGCTTATATTACGTACGCGTCGAATCAATCACAACTTTGTTGTGTTTCTTCGGTCATTCCGTGTTAATTTTGTAAACTCAAATTCACTTAATATAAACAATTAAAAATGTGTTTTCTCTTTCAGGTTGACGTTAAGAGTTTATTACATGTAATTAAATTATTTTAATAATTTGTTTTCTTAAATAAAACTTGCCTCAGACGATTGTGGGGGCATCGATGGTGACGTAAATTACTTATATTACTATTAATCTCTGATAAAACAAATACGACGTTAACTCGACAAGATTTTAAGAAAGAATTCTAATCTTGATAAAATTAATTCTTATAAACGCGTTATTTTTGCGAGCAATCAGTATTGGATATTGGTGAACAAAACATCAAAATAAGTCGTCAATTGTCTCAACTGATTTTTATCGCGAGTCAGATAAATGTGTTAAGTACGTCCTCGCTAATAGGGGCCTCACTATCCGCAGTTCGCTAGTTAAATTTTCGCGAGTTTAACAAAACAATAGTGCCAATTATCAAAACGGACCCCCTGTTTATAACCAAAAAGGTACTGATTTATTGATATATTACTTTGGTTGATGACATGTTATTTATTACCGTCGTTGGTGCGGTATGTTGTTCTAACTAGTCACCAGCGTAAGTTGGCAGTATCTCACGCGCAAAACGTAAAATCGTACAAATTATTCCATGAAAAAAAGCATAAATATTATTTGTTTACCAGGTTAACATTTTTCCCAAAATACAACCGGTTTACTGGTCGCTTCGGTAGGTTTACCGGTTAACCTCTTGCATCACTAGTTAAAACTTAACAGCATTATGATAAACCGTTTATAAAACGGAACATAATTGAAGCATATGTGTGATTGATCGATTTAATTTGTGAGTAGTCATGCTCATGCTGATCCTTCTGGAATCTTAACTTGCGTTTTGTTAGCGTACCAATATAACAATACGTAAGGTAACCTACCATAATCTTATTATAGGTATGTTATAGCGACGGCTGTAAGTGTAAGTCAGGTTTACACGGATTGTCCTATTTTTTGGAGGAAACTGTGGCTTTTCTGTCTCTTCAAAATCATTAAATATCCGCCAATATTCTTCAAGTATCACACATATGCATATGCTAAAGCTCTATTTATTTATAAAGTCGATCGAATATCAGATCTAAATTCGGTTCTCAGTGTTCGGAGCTTTAACATATGTGGTTATACTAAACCTCTTTCTTGTACATTATAATACGTGTTGCTACGCTCATGGCAATGCTTTGTGGGTGTGTTTTCGTGCGTGCGTGCGTGAAGACCGCTCAGCCTACGGCATGTGTCACAGTAGACGATGACGGGAACCTCCTAAACGAGAGTTGACCGGAAACTGGAGCGATCTCTACAAACACCCGCTTCGACTAGACCCCAGTCTCCTTCAGAACGATTCCAGACAGCTGTGCGAGAATTACCACAATCAGCCGAATAAGCCATCCCAGCAAAGTCATGCTACGTTCATCCTAAACCGACTAAAGAGTACGACCGATGAACTGCCTTTGGACGAACAGACTGAATTCAGAGCTGGGCGGAGCACGGTGGAACAAATCTTAAACTGCAGAGTCAACACCTGCGACACCAACGTGAGCTCCTTCACAATTCATTTTCTTCAAAAAAAGCTTTCGGTCGCGTGAACTATGATGACCTATGACAGGTTCTAACAGGATTCAACATTGACGAAGGGCTGGTGAAAGTCATCCTATAACTCTACGGAAACGCAAGCAGCTTTATACTTCTCAACGGACAGATTAGTGACTTCTTCTGGACATCAGTGGATGTCCGTCAGGGATGTCTGCTCTCCTTGCTCGGCTGCAAGACCTCGACACTCCACGCTGACAAGTGTCTTGGAAGATTGCCCCGCATCTCCTTCAAAGACCACAGTAATAACGAGTACGTCCGGAATATGACAGCAGCACTTGTTGGACCACAATTTTCCCTCCTGGCGACCGTCAAACGACAAAAGCTGACTTGGTTTGGACTCGTCACCTGACAGGACTCTATGTGCAAGACTGTGGGCCACGCTAGAGGTAGGTCGCCGTCGAGGCCGTCAGAAGGAAAGCAGGATGGACAATATAAAAAATTGGACTTCCACACTGATAGATGAGCTACTCCCAGCAGCCCAAAAAAGACCTGACTGGCGGAGGATTTTTGTGTCGTCGTCTATCATTTCCCCCCAACGGCCAGACCGGTCAAGGGAATGATGATGATTATAATATTTAACATTTAAGAACCTGATTTTCATACAAAATCAAAGTGCCACAAATACGTAAGCCAATGGATCAGTAGTCATAAATGTATTAGTAGGATTAAGTTTACACTTTGACCCCAAGACCCCCCCCCCCCAAAAAAAAAAAAGGAGGANCCCCAAAAAAAAAAAACAATGCTGAGGGTTATCATTAGGTATCAAGCGTTGAAACTCGACGTTAGAGATAAAATGCTTAATATCATCAAATGTATGTATGCACATGTGAAATCAAGAATAAATTCAAGAATACAATTAGGTAACACACTAAGTAATGTAGTTTTTTTTCCAGTTTTTATAGGTGTAAGACAAGGTGGATCGTTCTCACCATGCCAAAATGTCAACGCTAGATGTGGTCTGGTTACATATATTTAACGAGATACAATATGCTCTTTTTTAATTTTACTACAATATATTCCATTTTAATTTCCCGCAACGATATCCATTCATACGACACACGAATACTAATTTGGTACATGAACACGTGTTGAATATATTGTAACACAAACAAATAAAAAAGAGCATTTTGTATCATTTTAAATCTTTGTTACCAGACCACATCTAGATTTGAAATTCCGGATAATGCTATAAGGAACACTGATTTGTTATCTTATTTTATGAAATAGTTTACTACATATTCGTTGATTTCGAGTGTTCATGGGGCTTTAATTCATTTTGAATATGTTTCTCTTACAGAAAAACTAATGCGAAGATGTTAAACAATAATGCAAAATGCAATTAAAACCCGCTCTAAATCAGAGCACATCTTTAAAGACACAAACACAACTTGTGCAAAAAAAACAACAAACACCAACCTCGCAAACAATCCCCTTAATATCCATGCCAAAATTTATCAACTAAACGGGCATTTTGAAGATTTTGCACTTCCCACCCACTCCAGTTACTTAGTGAGACCCAACGTCCACTGTAGACATCAAATTCAATGAATGGATTGCAAATCTATTTTTATACTAGTTTTGTGGAGAAACGTTCAACATTCAAAACGTCAATTTCATATGCTCGTAAAGAACAAAGTCAGTAGCAAATCTGAACGAAACTTTGATTTTCTTCTCCGGTAACATGGTTGCTCCATTTGTGAAATTGAAATCTGACGCTAAGACTTGTGTAATTAGGGATCACGCTTAGGACGAGTGACACAAATTGAAAAATGTTAATGGATGATTAAACTTTTTTATTGAAATCAAATACATATATCCATACATAAAACTGATTCAAACAACACACTTGCAAAAAAGGTTGTTTGATTAATAGAGTCTTGGAAAATCCTTGGGAAATGTTCACAGTTCGCGCGTATTTTAGTGGGGTTTACCGCATTTCTTAATGCATAATTCAACTATGGGAGAGAAAAGAAGTGTCAACAATCAATTTAATAAATCGCAAACAAATAGGATAAATATAATTATAATTGTGTGTGTTTAGGATAAAAATCAAGTTTATCATGCTCGGCTTGTATCAGGGTAGCGCGAGGCTTGCCCGCACTATATTCATTATGTAAACATTGACCAATAAAGCCGTAATCGGGTAAACAAGTTGATCACGTGACTGCCATATTCATGTGTGACCCTTGCTGCCGGCTTACCGTGTTATTGCAATTGATCTTTATACATTTATTACAATTATGTTTTAAACACTGAATTACACCATTCGAACGATGATTTATATAACCTGCTTCAAACAGTAATAAAATCCATATTGAATCTTTAAGTAACGACAACTGCGGTAGAATTACAAATTACATTCAGATATATACTACTACTACTACTACTACTACTACTACTACTACTACTACTACTACTACTACTACTACTACTACTACTACTACTACTACTACTACTACTACTACTACTTCTACTACTACTACT
>VMBQ01000581.1:51645-97912 GCA_007657795.1 Dreissena rostriformis | reverse complement strand
CATTCAAATATAAGTGCTTTCCTTCTGTACGAAACGGCAGACAAAGGACTCGAGTTTAACCATTCGGTATGAGTTTCGTTCATGTATTGTTCTATGGTGTTCTTTGTAAGCGTTATTTCGATATTAGCAGGTTTCTTTGTTTCATTGTAATTAAAGATGGATTGTAATGATCATTTAAATGGTATCCTAAACGAATTTAAATGACTAATTAAATTAACTACTTGATTAATTAATTGATTAAATATTTTATTAATTCATTCATTGATTTTATGAACATGTAATTGTCGTTTACAACGCTAAATGTGGCTAATACAAATTAAATATAACTCAAAGCATCTCACGTTAAACAGGGATTTACAAGACAGAATAAAATCTGAGGACAAACCGAAGATAAAAGGAGGTCACTAAAAAGCAAGCAGGTACGCGGTATTTCTTTTATAATCTTGTACATACTTGATGTCATGAGTCTATTTGAGCCTCGACACATGCTTTGTTGTTGGAGAAAGTTTAAATCCATTTGCTGCGCCACGTTAGGCTCTTTCACAAATATGTTTACTCAGCAATACTTACTGCATCAGGTTATTATTGTCCACCGGGCGCCTTGGTGTTCCTCTCAAATAACTTGTCGCACAATTTCACCAGTTACTGGAGAATTTGGGTTGCCTTTTCATTAATTAAACTTCGTTTGGATACAAACCGGACAAATAATTTCACAAAAATGTACTCCTTATATATTTTAAAAATGTATTCGGCGTCAAATTATTAATTTATAAGGGGTTTTGCACCAAAGTATTGTGTTGTTTTGTGTGGCCGAGCTTGAACGACTTTCTGTTTTCAACTGGTGTTAAACAATCATTTTTACGAGTTATGCTGTCTGCTGGATTCGCAGTTTTTCCATTTTCGCCTGTACATATACCAATTCGTGAGCAGCGATCTGCGCCATCTTACACTATGGATGCTTTTGGTTGGCCAATGTTGCCGATATATCAGTACCAGAGCACGTCATAATCATGCGTATATAAATAGAGCCACACCATAATTACCAATCAACTAATTTGTTTCACAGTAAAAGTGTTTCAATTAAAAAAAATGTGTATTATTTATGGCAGAAATATTATTATTTGAAGGACATCGTTATATAACTGAGCATCGACACCCCTTAACCATTGTTCACTATCATTAGCGTATGCGTGATTTAAAAGGTGATTTAATTGCCTATACAATCTAGAGATTTCAGGATCGTTCCAGGCTACACCTTACCTACTTTGTCTGCTTTAGCAATAGGCGCGACACAGACTTTCAGGACAAATATCGATTAGATGTCATCTATTGTATGTTGAACTACAGTATTCCCCAAAACAGAACGAACTCGCCTTCAAAAGTCGATGAGATTATGTGCAAGAATCAAGGTGCGCTTGATAAAAGCCTACTGCTCACACGTTTGATCAAAACATTGTTTTATTATGATTTAACAATGCAAAAATAGAGTCTATATAGATTATTGATTTATGCACACATTTATTGGTCATAGGGATCTTACGTTGCCCTGTTAGAAAGTCAGATTTCATATGCTATAGCGCATTCCAAAAATAACTGTGGTCATGTATTGAACTATACTATACTAGTTTTACATATCTCAAAAAGTTAAAAGACATATTTTAACAACACATATGAGCAACGGCTGATACTAATAGTAGGAATAACTCTGAAAAAGCTGTGTCAGTTGCTCGATACATTTAGCAAGCTAATCAAACACTTGTGTTTCCGCTTGTCCTCGCGCTTTGAAACTTTTGTCGTATGAGGTAAATATTAGGCTGGGCTTTAAACAGTGATTATGCACATGGTTCAGGCATGTTAGTCGTTGGATATCGCTTATATTACAATGTTAAATGGTGTTGCCATTTTTTAGCACGATCTTAAACGTCGCAAAATGAACAATATATGTAGCTTGGTATATTGAATAATGCATTATATAAGCATATGTTAATAGAAGCAAGCATGACTATTGTCATTGGGCTGGTTACCAAGCTGTAAAAAGTAAGACTTTGTGGCGCTGGTAAGTTTCAAATATCAAATTGTATACTAGCAGGTACCAATGGATATTTTAACTGACACCTAAACCGGCCAATTTGTCGCGGCTTTAATGGTCTTTAAGCATAATGAACCACTATGTTTCCAGTTAAGCACTGCCTTTCAGTGCGCATTAAACGCGTTCCATAAGATGTTTACTTATACGTATTTCGTGTTTTTGTCATCTCAGCTATATGTATAAAACCGAAATTCAAGGAAAACGTGTCTTCGATATTGATTAATGATTTGAATGTACGTATCAAGATTTGAAAACGAGTGATACTATTACTGTTATTGAATAAGAATATAACCTTCATTTATAGTAGGTATTAATATATGATAATGAATCTACAACATGGCTAAGCCGGAAGTTGTAAGAATCATGGTCTTCATATAATGTTTTCTTGCGAAACTATAATGATCAAAGTGTAACCATTAATGATACACCATTAACTTGACATGTGATAACTTTTATTGACATTTTTTAACAATCGATACATTTGCATTCAGGGGAGGGTTAAATTTCAGAATTTTTACCATGGGTCTTTTTCCAATATTATTCATTGGCATAAAGATATAGAAGGGAAATATATAAATATAGTCAATACAAAGTACCAGAGCATTATAAATATGTGTATATTACGTGTTCGTTGCAAAAATCCTGTCAATTTGAGTTTAAAAATAAATGTATACATACGATTGAATTGACATTAATTTTCAAATGTCATAGTTCGCTGATTGGTGGTATTTCAGAAATGTCATACATGCTTTAAAGTAATACTATCAATAATAAAAACTTAGAAATGCAATCATGTTATTACAGTACTGTAATTAAGTCACATCATTCTTATGACGCTTTGTCCAATATCCGTTTCATATGTCTAGTAAGTACACGGTTGCATATGATATAATAATGCATTCTACAAATACATTTGCCCAAGTAAACTGATATCTATGTAAACTGCGTAAAAGCGCATTGACAAATATACGGGTAATTGCATATGCCATTTATCGACTGTTTCAAATATAATGTAAATGGGGAAGATAGAGGAAATAAAAACAGTTTCAGTTCCTACTCTTGCCACTATAAAATAGTTTGTTTATAGATATTGCAACTTTCACAAACAATTGTATTACGTTTAGATGAGTCGTTTTTTTTATAATAGTAAGAAACAAACTTGATTTAAACAGTATTCGAATCCGGGACATTTATAAGCCATATCAAACTCATTACATCTGCACAATTGGGCTTTTATTTTAACAGCATATGTTACAGACTGCTTAGTTAAAAGCTTTCTTTTTCAAATTTTCGACGAAGTACACTTAAAACAATATATAATATTGCCGTTTCGAGAAAACTTTTTTTCAGAAACAAACCTATTTTGCATTTTTACTCTTTGTGACGAGTGTAATTTCGCTTGTTTGAATGTAATGTATTCATTATGATTTGAATCTATGCCATGTTTGTTAATGGTCATTTTGCCAAAATGTGAATAAGCATATTTAATGTTTACGTATTATTGAAGTCACTTTTTTGCCAATCAACATTCTTAATACATTCACGGCAATCACAGTGCTACCGCGGTAGATTTAAGACAGAAACAACGAATTATTCAAGAGTAGCTCGATTTATCAACTGCATTATTTTGATGAATATCTCCAGTTCCACTTATTCTTCGAATTTGATTTATTTTTTCTTATTTTCCTTTTTTCTCATTACATCGCCCTAAGTGTTTTTTTCACTGTCTTAACAGTGTATTTAAATATACATCAACAACACTAACAATATAGCAAGCGATAAGTTTATCGGTGCAAAATGCAAAATCCGAAAATACGGTGCAGCACAAAAGCTGGACGGTAGGTAATATCAAACACAAACGTTAGTTCATATAATTAATGCAAACGCTGTCCCGTATAATTTATGAAAACGCGTGTCCGTTGCTCAGGTGCTTTAAATATACTTTTGCATAATATCGACTTGCAATATGCAGAAAAACTACTTAAATAACGAAAACTAAAATGTGTAAATATAATTGAAAAAGTCGTTTTTAATATATTTTACATTAAACACTTACATGCATTAAGCGTTTCAATTTGATATGTAAACAATCATAAACATAGACAACTTACTTAACAGTACCTTTTCATCATTGAAGTTCTGTGGTCAAGCATGATTTAAAACAACTGATTAAAGCAAGACATAGTGTGCATTAGGAGTATGAAGTGCATGTTTGAATGAGCTAATATGTATTACTGTACAACATAAACAGCTGAACTAAATGGGTAAACAATTATGGCGCGCTCGTATACGACATTTTGCATAGAAGACATTCACTTGCAACATAAAGGAAATCTTAAAATGTTATTCTCTGTAAATCTCAGTGGTCTGTACCGTTATCCTAATTGTAAAGTGTAACTATTTCTGAATTGATACATTTATTAAATTAAACTCTTGTATACGAAGCTGGTTTGCAGTTAGTTGAGTTTCGATAATAGCTAAATATTACACACACTTTATTTTAACTAATGAAACGATATATATGTAAACATATGAAAGGCAGTTTGTACATATGAACATTAATAATTTTGACTGACATTTGTATTCTATTATTGCAGAGATGCCCGTCTGTACGGTAACGTTATGTGTTGTCATCGTACTGAGAATATTTGCCGCTTATGGAGAACAACTAGGAGACAACACGAGCGAAACTTCATTGAACTCCGTAATAGAGGCTAATATCACCGCATCATCTTTGGAGACCATATATTTTAACCTGACGAATGTATGTATCGATGCATCCACTGTCTCACTGGATACTGACTACTTATGCCATAACTTCACAACAACAATTCCGCCTATAAGACTGGATAGCATATATGAATTTAGAATATATATGTTCTTATTGAAGTACTGTCTTTATGTTACAAATATCCCCGGTTTTGTAACGAACCCATTATCAATTATGTTAATATTTTATATGAAACCGTTTAATACCACTTCCTTGTACATTCTGGTTATGAGCGTCAATGATTTCATTTTAACTATAGGTCGTTTAATATATTCCTATCTCGACACACAAAACTTTTATTGGACGACTGAGCTTTGTCGTTTTTTTCAATATTTTGTAAGTTCATCATCGCTGTTTTCGGTATATATTCTTGTTTTGTGGACATTGGAACGATTATGTTCAGTCCGGTTTCCATACAAATTAGCTTCTTGGTTTGTTCTTACCCGTATAAAGGTCCTACTTTTGTTATTGTTTATTTTCTCATTTGCTTTATCAAGTCCTTATACATTCGGTTTTTATGCTGACACATCACCAGCGACAAATTTCCAGATTTGTTATCGAACAGAATTCTTGTCAACAGTTTGGTTTTATATTGAAACTTTTTATTATGTGTTTTTTCCCCTATGTGTTGTCGTAGCGTCAAATATAACAATACTATGACGCCTAAAACATTCAAATAAAACCCGTAAAGCGATGGCACATAACAAGAAAATAATTGAGAAAAAGAAAAAAGAGCAACGAATATTATCTATAACTTTAATTTCAGTTTCTGCTGTCTTTGTGTTTCTTCATGTCCCCTATGTGCTGGCGATTGTGTGGTTTACACTCTATCCGGACCCTTATAGCGTTATATTGATGAACAATCCAACTGACTTTGTTCGTTTCCATTTATATACATATATCGGAATGGCAATAGCTGAAATTCAAAACTGGATTAACTTCTTCATATATATTGTGTCAGGTAAAAAGTTTCGCAATGCATTCTTGCATATGTTTTCTAAAATGAAAAAGTCATTATTCACATATTCAAGAGAGATGGATATGGAATCTAAGACACAAGGAAGAGATACAGATACCACTGTTGTGTAAATGTGTTGCAAATAAAATCTACATAAAGCTTATGCAATTTGTAGTTTTTTTTTCTCGCAGCTTTATGGTGCTGCTGGTTAACTGAGTTTACTTTATCATGCTAAAGGAAATTATAGAAACAATGATAATTCATGAAATAGAAAATTGTTATTATGTGAAATCAAAACACAAAAAAGTAGATCTGTAAAAAGCAACCTAAAAACAAATTAAATAAGCTATACATATTGTGTGAATATTCTTGTCTATGTCTTAGTTTGTTATTTTGGCATGTGATATGTATTGTTCTCATAATATTTAATGTTGTCATTGTACAAACGAGATTGCGACATTAAACAATCATTAAATATGTCAGTTTTTTTTTAATATAACCAGTATAAGTGATCTACAAATCTTAGTACAACTATAATTGTTTGAACGCCTATTGAGATTTTGATATGAACTGTGTTTAATAGTTTAATTAAAGTGTGATCGCAGTAAGAATTGTGTTATGTTTACTTTTCACAATTTTCTGGAACCTTTACAAAACATAAGACATTATTGAGTTATACGTATATCCATCACAAACTTCCAGAATGGTTTGATGTTCCATAAACGCTTTAAGTATATATAAAGGACGCTTTGGACATGTATTTGTTAGTTACGTGAATAGACAGATAAGTACGTAATTGTACAATGACCTCAGAGTGTACCAATAAAATAAAGTAAATACAGACGACATAGATTTGTGTTACTTCAGTACATGGGTTAATACTAAATTGTACAACGACCGCAACGTTTACCAATAAATCTATACGCGTGCTTCTAAACGGGAAAGACTAATGCACGACTATCATTCTTCTTACTAGTTTAAGTATATATGTCGACAACATGCTTGTTCTAGCCACTTACAAATCAATTCTTGAACAAGCGTCAGTGAATCAACACGTTTAAGAAAACACATCTACAACATTAAACACCAATTTCCAGTTTGCTTAAAATATTTGCCTTAAGTTTATTTTATATTGCAATAATTCCCACATAAGACATGGATTGTCCTTGATGGAGATTTTATTAATATTGAATGCCCTTAATTTACATACACGCATTTAATATGTGATATATCTCCCGCATATTCATTTTTGTTTGTCTATGTGTTTGGTGTAAACGATATATTAAAACCACAAATCTAAATATACATAACAAATTCAATGCAGGTTTGAATATGAACGTTGCAAACATGTTTAAGGATGAATCAGTGGGTAAATTCGACAGAATTTGGAAAAAAGATATATTATCCGTGGTTTCTTCCCTCATTGAAAAAGAGAAACTGGATCATGCAATAATACCTACCAATGCAATAATACCTACAATGTAATATAAACACACACTATGGTAAACTCTCGATTGACCAGTATCACCCAGAGAGACACAACATCGATATCAGTAATCGTCATTTATGTATAACTGTGATGTAGCGTGATCGCAAACAATATGTTTCTTAAGGATGTTAATTAGATTTAGATAAGATTAGTCAAGAAGCGAAAAAAACAAAATACCGTAGAGTTTCGTAGATGCTCACATAGTGTTTCGAAAATTAAGGCAATGCTACTTCAATCGCACTTCAATCCAGCTTATTCCGACAACCGATGATAATAACGATATATCGTGCATAGACCTGGCACCAACGTAGGCTAACGTAGCGAATACTTAACAGAAGCATGATACACCGTATATCAAAAGGAAAATAATTATCGCATATTCGTGGTCGATCGATTTCATTCATGCTAGTTTGCTGATCCTACTGGAATTGTACCTTGCGTTTTGTAAACGTACTAATCCGTTTAATGTACACAACAATATTTAACGTAACCTACCATTATATTATAATTTTTATTTTTTTATCGTGTAACTATTCGTAAAGATTAAATATGAACGTTAATGACTGCTTCTACGATGGCTGTAAGAAAAGGTTACGTCGATATACCAATGAACATGGATCGTTCTATTCAGTCACATGGTTTCTCCATTTGTGATTAAAATCTTACGCTTTGACTTGTGTAATAAGTGATCACGCTTGAGACGAGTGACACGAATTGAAAATTAATAATGTTTGATTGAACTCATATTTTATTGAAATCAAATCTATATGTCCGTACATAAAAAACTTACTTACACGAAAAACTTGCTAAAAGGGTTGTTTGATAAATTTTAAGTATTGGATTCTCCTCGGACAATTTTAAAGTTCGCGCGAATTTGGTTGGGTTTTCCGCATTTTTGAACGCAGAATGTCAACAACGGGAGAAAAAAAAAGCCAAAAATCTTATATTGTATTTTCCAAAAAGCTTATTTTTCCGGGCTCGTAACAGGTTAGCACGAGCCTTGTCATGTTTCTTTGTCTGACATTACATTATTTATGTAAATATTGATCAAATAAAGATGTGACCGGATAAATAAGATGATCACGTGACTGTCTTATCCATTTATGTTGTCTTCCTTCTCGCCGGCAAACCGCGTGATTAAACTTAATCTGTATACATTAATAACAATAATGTATTACACAGGTTTAGTTATCTTTTTGTAATAACAGCCGAAATATCGGTTATTTTCCAGACAAGTGGACAACATTGTGTGCCATTTCATATAGATGAGATCCAGAGTGCCCCAACTAATTAAAGAAACATCATCCTGTTTATCGTAGTTGGTAAACATGTTACTAGCATACACATTCATCTTCTATCAGATTGGGCTGAAAAATATCAGATTTATATTTATTTGGGCTAATAAAGCTCTACATTTACTAGTTTTGCTCTTCATGGTATAATAATACATTTATATAACCAAAATAAACAATTACATTTCTCATTCGTGGATTCTGCGAAAGATTTCGACTATATTGTCAGGGAAAGCCTTCGGTTTAAAAAATACAAACTAGGTTTCCATGGTAGACTATACTCGGTTATAAAGTCTGTGTATACTCACATGTCCACTAGAGTAAGGACTAAACATAACAAAAGACCAGCGTATGAAAGTTATTCAGGTCTCAGGCAAGGTAAATGTCTTTTAGCGACAGTGTTTTCTCTTTACGTAATTGATTTAGAGAAACACTGTTTTTTTAAGGGACAGAAGAAGCTGATTAGTCAGCGCGAAATAAATCCGAAATGGTACGTATGCGGGCAATATTGTAATGTTTGCGAATTCTGCTTTTGAATTACAAATAGGCCTCAAAGCTAAATACACTTTGTGAAAAGTGTAAAAAGTGAAAGCTTATAGTTAATATCCATGCAACTAAAATACTCACCATATACAATAGTGAGGACACTTTGTTAATAGTATGACATATGTAGGTATCGTTTTCACTACAAGTTTGTCATGGAAAAAGACTCTAGGCGGGCGTTCGCAAAAATGCATTATTTAAATCAAGAAAATACTTTGATAAATTAGTTAACATAAATCTCGCTAAAAATGGAACATTTTAATAAATTAATTATGCCTAGTTTCTAAATGATTTAGAAATATTGAGTTCAATAAAACGAATAAATAATGAAAAATACATGCACAATTATTGAAATACACTTTATCTGTAAAATACAGTACACAAAACAATTTCACATTATCTGAAACGCTTCAAATGGATTTGTTAACATTTAGTACGCTCAATATGATTAAATATGTGCATATAGTATTAAGCGAACCTCAATATAAAAGCCCCAGTAACACGCAAGATCAACGAATATTTCGTAAAATATTTTATAAAATAAAGTTAACCCATAAAACATCAGTGTTCCTTATAACATAATATAAACATTGGTGCGCTTTACAAGTTAATGCTTAACGATCTAGAAATGAAGAATTAAAAAAATGATTGGGTTGAACATGTTAATGTAGTTCAAGAGAGATTTTACTACGATTTGTATATGTGTTAAATTGTAATATATTGATCAAAATATGTTACAATAAATAGGCAAGAAAAATTATACATTGACGACGAATTTCATAAAATGCAGCAAAGAAAAACTAGGGCCCGAGCCGATTGTGACGAGGATATTTCGTACATATTTTCCTACAATAACCGAAGCATTCGTTTTTTTTTTGTTGTTTTTTTTTTGAGATTTCAACACATTTTATTTCGAGATTGCAAACAAATACATATACAATTATGAGCAATAACACAATCATGTAATGCAATCAGAAATAAACAAAATAACATATGCAATCGTGTAATATGCAATAATTAGATTCAAGCGATCTAAATTCTGAAATATCTAATGCATGTAATTTTGTGTTGAATGTTTTTTTAAAGAATAAAGAAGAAGAAAAAAGTGACATTCTCCGGTAAGAATAGATCAACATGGATGTATAAATAGTACTTTCAGATGAAAAAGGCAAAGCTATAGACATTACTAGGTGCTTATAAGTATATATATATATATATATATACATTTTTCAGTGAGTAAAGACAAACAATGATGTAGAAGTTGTAATAACATACGAAAAGACATAGCGAAACAATAAAATGCATTTATAAATAGTAGTTTTTAAAAACAAACTTCAACAATAATCAAGTTTACTTTCTAAGTTTGTGAGACAATAACATTAAATAGTTCCCATTCAAAAACAAAAGATTCTGAATTATTTTTTTGGAAATTGAGCATTCGTCTTTTTATTAGGATCAAAGTTAGTGTTGGTGTGTTGTATGAATGGGTATCGTTGCAGGAAATTAAAATGATCCGTAAAACTTGATTTAAATTCACATCGTACACGCATGATATACATGCTGGCGAATTCGACTGTACAGACATTTTCGATTTCAGAATTAAATATCTGGCTTATTTCGCATTTTTCGACAAATGTTCTTCTTGACTTTTATTTTAATTTATATTGAAATATATGTAAAATAAGTTTTTACACATTTTATAAAAAATCATAAACATTTGACAAAATCATGCAATCTCACTTTAAACTACATATGTTTCTTTTAAATTGAGTAATGACAGGATGTTGGTAACTTTCAAATGTTTACCGCAACTCCTAAGCAAAGGATTTCCGACATCTGCCAACTGGATATTAGATGCAGATTTAATGATTGATCTGGAGAAGGAGTTGACACCAATAAATTCCAGCTTGAAATATAAGATTTACCTTCATTGTGTTGATATACAAGTTACCCAATGGCTCTTTATAAGCCTCGGTTATCATCTCACAGAAGCAATACAGAAATCGGAAGATACAGTTACATAAAAATAGATAGAAGAATGTGTCCAATCTGTAATTTCTTTAAAGACAAAAGGTTTACAATCCTTCTCGAATGTAGCATTTGCACTTAACGTATACCCATGTATAGCCCAGTGATTTACAAGTGCCAGTCAAGTATGCTTGATTTATTTACATATAAATATGCTAATGTTTTTAAAGATCCGTGTTCGCAGAGCCTTACGAATGAGGAAGGACTTTGTACTTAAATACTACTACAGTGGACTCTGCCAATACCAGACTCTCCGTATACCGGAAATCTCCCGATTCCGAACGGTCGGGCCAGTCCGTATTTTCCCCTTCTATTTCTTTGTTAAAAAATGTTGAATAAACCCAACTCTCTCAACCCGGAAACCGGACGGATATCTCCTTGAATTTCATCATTTTCAACGTAAAATACATTGAGTTCACCGGACGGTCCAAATTCTCATGATGCCCGTGGCGTGTAAATTACTAGTCATCACACATTCCGCTCGCGCAATTATCGAAAATCGGATTAAACATACCATAAAGGTGTCAAGTCGTTTACGCGCTATTAAAGTCCGATTAAATAATGTAAAACAAACTGTGAATGTCTATTATAGACGCGTGGTAACACCAAAAAATGATTGACGCGATCGTTTTATAAAGCTTATGATTAACAATTTAATTACAAAATTAATGCATGCCGTTGCGACGATCACTTTCTTGTGATCTTCTCGGGTAGTTTAAAAGATCTTATAGCCATGTTTTAAACGCTTAAATGGTTGACAAATGACAAATGTCACGTACGCAAGTACATGTACGTACATGTATAAAGCACCAAGCTCACTTTGGAATTAATCAAAACAATTCGATATAGAATAATTGTTTGCTTTTAATCGAATAAAAACACATTTTTTTTAAAGAATACTTTTAACATAAACATTACATGTGTACAGTTATCACATGGTACATAAAAATGTATATGGTTTGTTTTATTTTTATATGATTTCGCACACCATGCATACAATGTATATCTCAGCAGTATGCCTACTCTTGGTAAACCGGAACTCTCTGAAAACCGGACGATCAGGCCAGTCCCCAGACCGTCCGGTTTACAGAGAGTCTACTGTATTATTGATACCACTAAAACTACTACTAATATTAATAGTAACGTTAAGTGCAATAAGGAAAAGAAGAAGAAGAAGAATAAAAAGAAGAAGAATCACAAAAACAACAACAATAACAACCACAACAATTGTAATATTAATAATAGAATAATTCCATTTGTTTTATTTCAATAATTTAAGTCCTTTATTGATTAAATAATGTTTGTACACTATATTTCATCTAGTATGTGAAAAACGTTTGAAAATACTATAAACTGATATGTTATAATATTAATTTTGATTTATTGTATACACTTTTTACTGTGTTATTGATGCTCATGGATCATTTTGACTCAATGCTTAATATGCAAGTATAGAACATATGCTGTGAATAAAGATATGTTTTCTTCTAGGCGCACATGCACATAATGTTTACAGGATGACGTGTGCTCAATCAAAGTTATCTACCGGTTGGTTTATCAGTAATTGACGATGCAATTATGCGTTATAAACGATTCGTGACCATATACTGGATTTAAGTAGTGTTGATACAAAGTGTTTCTTGGTTATTTATTACAAAGAAATAAATGTGTGGAGCTTTTTGAAAACAAAATAGCAACCCCAACAACTCTGAAATTAAAATATAATATAAGTAAATAATAAATGTGTATAATGAGACTTTTTCGTGTGAAAAGTATCAAGGCATTATAAGATGAAATGGTTAACACTATTATTCTGTTGGTAAAGTTATACTGTTAAATATTTTGTATACCATTAACAATTGCGTAGAAATCGGTAATTTTATATTTCTTCATTTGAGCCCGAATTCATGAGCTTGATCCCCGCTTTGGGTTAACATTAACATATCGGCTGGAAGACGATCACTCCGCCCACTTAATCACGTGATATTGCGGTCAGAAAACAGACAAGCTAACACCAAAGTGACGTATATGCTTATAGATTACGCGACATTCTGGATGATTGTAAAAACATTGAATCCCTTATAACACTGGTTACATTGTTTTGTATCATTTATTGATTTGAAAATGATTTTTTTTAAATAACATTAGCTATATATAATGGGTATTTCAGAACGTTAAACACGCTCGCAGACGCTTGCGCTGGTACCGAAATCCCGCCCCATGTTACTAGGTTTAATGTTGGTATCAATAATAAATAACACTTCTGCAATTGTATTTACCGATGTTATTTACGAAAAATATAAACAAAACATTGTATGCACATGCATATGACATGAACAAGCGTTTTACAACTTGGATTTAGATAAGTTAAACACGATTTCTGACGCCGATCGGGTACCGTTTCCCCCTCGTTATTACTTATAAAGGTGATATTAATTACATGAAACATTGCTAATAGGACATTAATTTTATGAATCACTATAATTAAAAGTGCAAAACCAAAAATTAAGTGTTATCATTTTCTTTACTATAAAGGGGATTTCGATAATACTACAAGAACATATTGAAACTTCCAATAGCAAACACTCGCGCGCGTACTGACATCCCCCAAGTAACGTGTAATGGTGGTATATGTAATAAATAACCCTTCTACGATGGCATTTATCAATGTTATTTATGAAAATATTAACACAACATTGTTTTAACTTGTTTTTGACACAAACTAGCGGTTTATAACGGTGATTTCGATAAGTTACGGAGAGCGGGTAGCGGAATCCCTCATGTGTGTACATATACATTTTATATAATTCATATTTAGCATTGCATATATATATTTATCAATTTTTATAATGGAAAGTGCGACACAAAAATAAGTTGGGTAATTTTCTGAAATTAATTAACGTTCTATAATAGTTATTTCTTTAATTCTACACATTGAAGCTACCACTCGCGCTTGTCAAAGTTACGTTTCGGCTTCAAAAAGTGTATAAATTAAATTCCTCCAAATAATTTTACTGAATACCGACCGTCCGACTAACATAAATCCCCTTGACACAGTTTAACAGTTTTTTTCCAAAGAAAATGAACAAAACTCGTTGAAAACATGTGCATCTAGACAGTCGGCCTGCGTGGAAAAGCGGACAGGTCGATAGTAACCGGCGCACCAGAATTATCAATCGCTGATTGCTCGATCGATAGTTAGATTAGAATTTGATTGATTCAATTTCGTTAAACATGTTATCGATTTGTTTTTATCTATTGACAAATGTGTTAAATACCAAACAATTAAAGAAATTTTACGAACAGTATAAAGCATTTCAAGAAAAACAAATGTTATGCTATTTGTAACTTGGAATTCTCACGATTCAAATGCAGTCGGACATGCGAACCTTTTGGCGAATACAAATATACATGTTCCTTTCAAATTAGAACGTATGTAATAGTGTCTTCATTTGTGAACTTATTTTTAAGGTGCAGTGTGCATGGGGAAACGACACAACATGTTTGCCCAACCTTTTCTGCAGAATTTGCCACGAAAACTGATTTAACAAGACACAGAAGAAGAAAGGAATCAGCAGCAAGAATCAAGTGTGATATATGCCAATTAAATATATATATTATTCACAACACGGTCTCAATATTTGTTAAAAGGAAATCCGTACATGCGACATTTGAAATGTTCTTTTCACAGTTTCAAATCAATTTGAATTCAATAATACATGTGTGATGATTTTATTGCAAAACGGGTTTATTGCAAAACGGGTTATTTTAAAATATCCAATTGCAATAAAACACTCCAACCCGTTTTGCAATAAAAGTATTGCATTTCTGGGTTTTCTTCAATTAAGTATTGAATTGGTTGAAATCACTTTCGATACCAATTATGTGTTGTTGTATCACATTTACGCATGAAATTTATCACTGTCAATGTCTTTTATATGTAGGTATGTAGAAAAAAATCCCTTAAACACGACATTTGAGACTTTCTTTTCAAAGTTTGGAATCAAACAGTACATGTGTGATGCGTTATAGCAAAACGAGTTTAGTGCAAAACGGATGGTTAATATTTTTTACATTGTATTAAGACATTGCAACCCGTTTTGCAAAAAAAATAAAAATTGCATTTCTGGGTTTTCTTTGCTTAAGTATAAAATTGGTTGATAGCACTTTATATTTACATTCTGATTTGTTTTATCACATTTACTCATGAATTTGGTCACTTTGAATGTCTTTTAATATTAGGTCGAATCTTATACCTCTGTCTTATTATATACAAACTCCCTAAATACATTTTAATCTTTCTTTTCAGCATTTCAAATCAATTCGAATCAATAGGTACATGTGTAATGAGTTTATTGCAAAACGAGTCTAGTTCAAATCTGCTTGTTGAAAAAAATCCCATTGCAAGAAAACAGTGTAACCCGTTTTGCAATAAAGTTATTGCACTTCTGGGTTTTCTTAAATTATTTTCCAAATTAGTGAAAACCCCTTCATTTATACATCTTGTGTTGTTTTATAGTAGTTACCTTGTACACGACATTTGAAACTTCCTTTATACCGTTTCAAATCAATTTGAATTAATTAGTATATATGTGATGATTTTATTGCGAAACGGTTTGTTACACACAACTCACATTGCATCAAGACACTTCAACACGTTTTTCAGTAAATTATTGCATTTCTGCGTTATCTTCACTTAAGTCCTAAATTGGTTGAAATCACTTTCTATAAACATTATGTGTTGTTTAATTGTATTAAATCTCGAAATGCATCGCCTTCAATGCATTTTACCTCTAGTCGAAACTAACAGTTTTGTCTATATTTGGAAATAATAGTATTTCAATATATTTTAAATTGCCTTTTTAATGTTTCCAATCTATTTGAATTAATTAATACACGTGTCATTATTTTATTGCACAACGGGGTGCTAATAAAAAAAATGAAATAAGACACTCCAACCCGTTTTGCAATAACATTATAAATAATTGCAAAACGGGTTTATTGCAAAACGGGTTGTTATAAAAATATCAAATTGAAATAAAACACTCCAACCCGTTTTGCAATAAAATTATTGCACTTTTCGGTTGTCTTCACTTTATTCCCCAATTGGTGAAATCACTTCATATATACATTCAGCATTGTTTTATCATATTTACCTTGCAGACTACATTTGAAACTTCCTTTATACCGTTTAAAGTCAATATGAAACAAACAGTATATATGTGATGATTTAATTGCGAAACGGGTTGTTAAACAAAATTCACATTGCAATAAGACACTTCAGCACGTTTGTCCATAATTTATTGCATTTTTGCGTTATCTAACTTGTAATAAATTGTTTGAAATCTCTTTCGACACACATTCTGTGTTGTTTTATCGTATTAAATCTCGAAATTCACAACCTGCCATGCTTTTTAATTTTGAGTCTTAACTCACAGTTTTGTCTATTTGTTAAAACAATAATGTTTAACTACAACATTTGAACATCACTTTTGACTATTCCAATCCATTTGAATAAATTAATACAAGAGTGATAATTTTAGTGAAAAACGGGTTTATTGCAAAACGGGTTGTTATACAAATTTCCCATTGCAATAAGACACTCCAACCTGTTTTGCAATAAAATTATTGCAAATGAATGTGTGGTGATTTTATTGCAAAACGGGTTTGTTGCAAAACGGGCTGTTTTAACAAAATCAAATTGCAATAAGACACTCAAACCCGTTTTGCAATTAAATTTATTGCAAAACGGGTTTATTGCAAAACGGGTTGTAACATAGCATGGTCGCACATTTGCACTGGATTTGCATCGTTACTCTGTTTTGTCATTTGTTGTTAATTTTGGGCGTACACGTTTGCTGTTCACAGCCTTTCAACCCATTTGAAGCAGTGGTGTGTAAAATTGTTTTGGAAAGCAAAATGTATAATATATGTTTGAAACACATATAGATCAATGTTGACAAATAAGTTTTAACGATGAGTCATGACGATTTAAAAAAAACAGTTGTGTTTTAGTAAGCACGGTTCGCATGAAATGAAAACGTATTTGCTACAAGTTTTCCGAATGAAAAAAGCATTGAAAAAAATATTTTTGCATTATAAGGATTGTGAATAAACAGTTGATAAATAATAGCTTTACCAGCAAAAACTCATATTTGTATAGACATGTTCATGTTAAACGATATTATACATTTGAATAATATGCTTTCGCATTATATATTATAAAGCTATGTCCTATAGTTATATTAAAACGGTATAAATAGGACACAATGAAAGTAATGAACAATTATAAAGTTAGTAAGTCGTATTGAATATAAGTTTCGAATTCATCCCGTTAGGTTAAAGTGTTTTGAGTTTGTAAATCCTTATACCCCCGATACACCGACTCCGTTCGAAGTACGCTCTGAAAAATGTGACTAAACGGGCTCGAACTGTGTGAGAACGGAGTGATCGTAGTAGCAACTTGTTACGAACTGTCTTCGAACTTTGTGGACGGCCTGGAACAGGGTTGAACGGAAGAGGTGTTTCAGAACTTTGAGCCTAATCACAATTTTCTTCCGATCATCCCGTTCTACAATTAAATGTAGTTACAACGTACTGGAAACGGAATGGACGTACTAAGAACGGATAGGTCCTACTTAGGTCGGGTTAGGAACGTGCCAGAACGTAGTGCGATCGGACCGAAATTATCTGTACGGTGCCACACCGATCGAGTCCGTTTCTAGTCCGTCCAATCCGTTCTCAGACAGACCGATCCCGTCCGCACTACGTCTCAAGTACGATCTTGTTTCATGTTAATAAATAGATACTAAAAGATAAGTTCTTACAACGTTTGCAACACGTTCTATAAGTTGTCAGTAAGTTCTTAGTACGTTGTACTCGTTTTAAGGAGTTCGCAGTAGGTTCCAAGTACGTTGTACTCGTTCAATGCAGTTGTTACAACGTTCACATCGTAAATATATACGTTCAGACAATGTGCATATAAAAAGAGGTCGTTGTCTCAAAATTCATCATTTGTGATATATTTATTTTAAGTTTTGGCAGATTCAGGATTTTAAATACCTTCTGCATTTTCTTGCCGTTTTTCAGTAGTCGGTTTTATAATCGCCGTGCAGAACGTGGCTGCAACTACGTCCTAAACGTACTAAGAACGTAGTAGGGCGGAGTGAGAACTGCCTTTAAACGAATAACCACTGCACAACGAATAAAGAAGAACTGCGTACGAACGTGATCGAACTGGCTGAGGATGTGCTCGGTCTGACTGGAAACGGTATACCAATGGGGACAATGGCAAAATTGACCTGATTTGAACTGGATAAAGACGGACTGGCAACGGGATAGGACGGGATAGGAACGAGCTGCACGTAGCGCGTACTGTGTATGAACGTCATTAAATCATATTGTAGATTTTTTTTCTGACCAAAGCTACACGTTCAAGCAAGTTCACATCCCGTTCTGCATTTTCTTCAGAACGTGGTCAAACTGTCTAAGAACGTGCTTGGTGTATGGGCTCCATTACAGAGACGATTATATTTATGATATTTCAAACTTGGCATTTAAAGATGAATAATGGTATGAGAAGATTCATTAACATGCGAAGCAACGTAAGTTTGGAAACAAAGGTTCTGAAAAAAGATCGAACCTATGACTATTCATTCGTTTTGACTTATTGTATTGTTGTATACATTTCCTACATGTTATTACATATTTTATATCTTTAGGTCTTATAGTAGAATCACTACGCAAATCAAAATGTTCTCCAGAATCAGAACATAAAAAAAAAAACTTTACTTATGTTAATTGATTAACAATTGGAGCATCTTATGTTTGCTCAACTAGCTGACAAATGTAAAGAATTGTCGATTCTGAACACATTTAAACACACCAAATAGTATTTACGGCATTAAGGCCATGTGAAAGCTAAAATTTATTTAATTGTTTTGTTTATACATATTTTACTGTACTGTTTGAGGGCATATTAATCATATTCCAATATTTGTTAACAATATCATCAATGTCCGGCAGTGACGGATTGTAGATTAATGATAATGGTACTGCACTTTTCTTGGTTTTTGAAGGCTATTGTAAAGCATCCTCGTTTGACATTTAAGTAACTATGTCGAATGCGCTAGCGATGACTGAGACGGTAAGTCCCTGTCCTTGCAGATTATGCGTAGCTTCAAACGAGTAGCCCCATATACGTAATATATCGTCTAAATAACTGAACAAACCGCTGTGTACGTTTTTTTGTATCATTTTAAAACAATATTTTCAAGCTTGCCCATGGTAAAAAACATGCATTGCACGCGCAATCGAGCTTCACATTGCTGTTCCCAATTGTAAAGATACGATTTATTTTCAAATAGAAAATAATTGGAATGAATAAACTCTGGAAGGGTCTAGATTTATCAGACGCTTAAGCTATAATTCAAGTTTCGGTTAATACTGCTTGTAAATATGTATTTGTTTAACTGTGCGAAATCAAGGATTTTGAACTCAAGATACGTAAAGTGTTTTGCGAACCCACACTTTCCTTATTCCGTTGTTGATAAAGTAAGATAGAGATAATGTATAACATACATTTGCTACAAACTCATGATGAACACTAAAATGAGTATGTATCGATTCGTTATTCAATAATCAATCATTTTATATTGTAGAAAACATTAAAACACTCATTTTATTTCTGACATTTCTAAAAAAAATGGACATATTCTATTTATAGGTTTTATTCGTGTTCCTTGTTTTAACTTGTTGCAATTAATAAAACAACGTAATGGTAAAATAAGAGGATAAATCGGATACATAGAAGGTGCAGATTTGGAAAAAAATATCCACTTCTGATCGGATGATTCCATCTCGGCATCAAAATAAGTATAAACTATATTATTTCTTTTTAAAGTAAATGAGCGAAAACTCCCTCATCAGACTAAACGACATCTTAATATGCGAATTTACCCATTTCGGGATGCTGTTCTAACAACGATTTATCTTGCGTTTAAGCTAAAATGTCTGGATAACATTATAAACTTGTTATCAAAGGGAAATGGCTCTAAGATTAAATGTCGTTAAGATAATATGCAGTTATCTACCATACGCCTGAGATATCGATCCTAATTGAAGACCTGGAAGGACGGAAATTCGGAAAGCATTAGAAAGAAAATGTGAATGTTGTAACAACGTTGTTATGTACGACGTATTTAAGAGTGTTCCCTTGTGTCCATTTAATCATGTTTTATCGAAAGAAAATGAGGTTATTAAACAGAAATTGTACCCACTGATATTCACCTAAGATATTTTAATGGAAAATCGACCTTAGCAGTAAAATTCTGATTCAGACATGGGCGTAATTTGCGAGTTACGTTTGTGTAAGTATTAAATTGCATTCTTACGTTTTATACGTTCCACCAATCAAAACGACCTGAATCCTTTAGTTATGACTTTTAACTTTGAAAAATAGACCTGATTTATGAAACTGCAATTCCACATAATTAAGAAACTTTTTTGTCATAATGAGTTAAACATACTGCAATATAATTATGTCAAATTAAGCAAATTTTGAAATGTGCGGTCTAAGTAATTTAAATCGAGAAAATATAATATTACAGACAACTCGATTTAAAATTTAACTTTCACTTCACCAGTAACATCCGTGCTGGAAGCAAATGTATGTTATACATTATGTCTATCTTACTTTCCCACCACGGCTAAAGGAAAGTGTGGGTACGAAAAAATGTCAACGAGCAATTACTGGCTAAATATGTAATTTGACACGAGCGACCTGATATATATTGTGCGTATGACCACAAGTGATTTTGTATATATGACACAAGATTCTTAGAATAAGGGATATTAGTTTGATAAAAAAAAATCAAACAAAAATCGAGTTACTGCAGATCTGGCAGCATAACAACAAGCCAGAACAGTTACAGATATACGTGTGTTGGTAATTTCGCCTATTTAAAACATACTTAACTACATAATTATCTTTATGTCGAAAAATGGCTCAACAAATACAAACAGTCAAATTTCGTTTAGGAGTATTGTTTTTGGGTCTTTAACACATACATCAAGTCAATCTAAAAAATATCCATAAACAAGGTTTTATTATCATTGAATTTTAAACGCGTTTATCGTCCTCATTCTTGTTGAATATGTGTTAACCTCTACAGCCATATTTAAGTGATACAGTAAGGCGGGCTATGCACCATTACTATATGGGTGTATAAGGCAATTTTAACGTTAAATTGGATGATATCGTTCCACTACTGCTACTACTAAAATTGCTTCATCGATACAACATGTTTCGATACGTATGTATTAGGACATTAAAATAAAGTATCAGTGTGGTGCTCCTCAAAGGAACTAATTTAATTTTTAATCAAACAATGAACATTATTATGACTACTAAGTAAAACTATAAATAACGTGTATACATTTGCCATCATCACAAGTTATTGTCTCAGGTGCGTCATTTAATGTTCGAGTATAAAAAAACTACTGTTGTCGATTGGCGACTATTTACATGCGCTTGCCGATCGGTAAAAGAAATTCTAGGTTAAAGGATACAACACATCGATCAGTTGGTCTACGACATTTGGCCCCAAAAGATTGGGGCGAGCGATTACAATTACAATTAAAATAAACATATGTTTTTAATTCATTTTGGATCAAATTACAGGCGAGCGCAAGACGCAGAATAATGAAAGTAGGTGTATGCACATTTATTGAATATTTCTGCCAAAACGCATTCAGATTTTTAGATGATGCAATTTTGTAATATTAACAGTTTAAAGAAAATTCAACAGACGATTTCGTTAAATATGCAGGTTTCACCAAATGAATAGAAAAAAAGCTCTGTTTTAATCAATCGGATGCTGGGTTAATGTACCATGTGGGCGCAATAAGCAATGAAAGTATTGTTATTTCGTTTTTACAAAATTAAGCTGTGGTATATACGACAAACATTTAAACAATTTGTTGTGGCCTTGTAAGTATGTACATGTTTTTAATGGTTGAATCTGTTTTATATTTGTACGTTTGTTTGTATATTTAAATGTATGTCTTTTGCAACGAATGTTGCCACTTCCTATATAATAATCGTGATTTTAACGGTATTCGATTCAATGTAGATTGACGTATTTAAATTAATATATACGTCATAAAATATCAATTTGTATTCTGTAATATATGTTTAATGAATGAATGTATGTATTTAACAAATAAAATTATTTTCAAAACCATATTTGAAGCGTGTTTAAAATGAAACTTGCCGGTGCTCAAAAGTTAACATTGTTGACGAATTGCATTTTGCTAAACACTTGTTTTTTTTCCAAATACTTTCAAGCTATCACGTGACGCTTTTATTTTTTTTACAACAGAATCTCCGCGGTATTTTGTTAGATTACAAAAAAAAACGTATAGTACTGTCCAGAATCGTGACGATTAAATGTACCTTCTCACCTCATCATATCCTTCAGATCGACATTCAAAGCAGAGCGATATCGCATCAATATGGGATGGCAAATGTGAGTATCTGAGAAAAAATAACATTAAGAGACGAATCCCATTTCTTCATGGCTGCTTCGTTCGATAAAAAAATCCGACTGTAAAAACAAAAATACCATTGCAAAATCTACTTCTTCTTCAAAGTAACTATATATTCCTATATTACAATTTAGCCTATGTCGCCGCGCAAGCGATTCTGATCCATTTGGTCAAAAAATGACTTATTAAGATATTATACGTTTTCGGTAAAGTACATGTAATGTGTCGGGTATCTAAATCTTAATTTGTGTCGGAAAATTCCTAAACTTATAGATTAAACTGGTGTTTTCGTATCAGGGGGCCAGCGTTAAATAGTGGTGCACAATAGGAAAAAGTTATGTCTATATTGTGTATATGTCGTACCGACTTACGCAACATGCACGTCCTGTTGTGAAAGAATTGAAAAGCATTTACATTTAAAAATAATATAAACAACATCACAGCAGCTTCAAAAGTGCTCAGTAAAAAAACTAGTGTCCATGGTTACCATTTTACGAATGGGTATTTTGTTAAAATCAACCGATTTTCTCATTAAAGAACAAAATTATGTTAAAGGTATAATACAAATGGAGCATAACATGACATCAATAATTCGAACATTTACGTTCAAATATTTATTAAAAGCCAACATTTAAATAAATAAAAGCTCTAATTGTGATTGATTGTCAGCAATTATTTGAGACACCGAATCCTTTATTGTATTGCTACATGTAGCATCTGTTTCCATGGTAACCGATATTAACAAATCTAAATAGTGCTTCATATGAATGAATGAATGCATGAATGAAAACCATATTTGTTTTTGTTAAATACGTACACGAAATAAGTATTTACCTGAGATGACAATATGTACACGAAGGGGTTGAACTCCTCTCAGTTAAGAATGTATGTACAATTGAATTACTTCCCTCTATCAAAACAATATCCAGCTAACAATGTTTTTTTTTAACTTCACAACAAAGGTTGTGTTAATGTAAAAATATTATCGAGAAAAAAGCTTGATAGATATATCTCAAATGAATTCAAATGAGCAGAGATAGTTGAACACAATTACAGCGATTATTTTTGTCATATGGAACAAGTCAAGTTCCAAAAAACAGAACAAAAATATATTTGTCACTGAACAATTAAATATATTTAATATATTTCTATGAATTCTGTTCACTTTAGCACATTTGGTTTTGGGCACGTTTCCTTCTCTGCAGACTCAGAATTTAATAATTGGTCATTGTTTTTTTTAGAAATACTACTGTCGTGATAAGGAGAGAGATAATATGTTCTTTAGATATCGCATATTATGATTATAGTCTACTTGCAATTTACAAAAGAATCAAAATGTTTGAATGCATTTATTTTGAAGTAATAACGAAATTATTTATTCCCGCTTATGGAACTGTCAGCCTTTTAATTGACAAATCGTTGGTGTGTGTTTATATCATAATGTTTATATCATAATGTTTTTGGCAGAAAGAATATTTGGGTATTTTCGTGTTTCAATCAATAAATTAATTATATGCCTTAATTTGGAGAAGCATTTTATTTTCATTTTGTATAATAATAATAATAATAATAATAATAATAATAATAATAATAATAATAATAATAATAATAATAATAATAAATGCAATATTACACAAGATGTTATTAGACCGTTTTTCAATCTTGTTGGTTGTGGCAGAAGCATCGCTCATCACTTTTGAGACTGAGCTTCTCATGTGAGTAACGATAACCAACTTGCCTAATGCAACATCTCTAAACACGATATAAGCAACTTATTCGATACGTAATGTTTAGGTCTTCATTCATCCGTTTGCTTGAATGCAACGCCAGCTTAACACACCAACTTTGCCATATACGGACTCGTCAGTGTGTGGAAGATAAAGCTATGGGCAAGTAATTCGAGGTGTATGGACAAGTTGCTTACATCTTGTGTAATATTGCATTTATTATTATTATTATTATCATTATTATTTCAACACATAATTCTTTAAAGAAATGCTTGAAATATTTTATGTCAAGTACGTTATGATTATAAGTTTGAAGTAGGCCAAATGTTTGTATCAACATACTCACATGTGTCAAGATACAAGTATGATACCAAAACAGATACCGAAAGCTAATACAGTTTCTGCGACAGAAAATCGATAAGAATATAGTAAAAGTACTACTTAACAATGATGGAGATTTGTTATAAGATATATAAAATTGCCTTTACCCTCTGCACGGTTGTATTGTCTGCGAATGATTCACAGGGAAACAATTTCCCCCGTTCCACCGCGTTTCCATCTAGAGGAAATAAACCGGCTTTTTTAAAGGTGCCAGTAATATTTGAGGGACACATGACACGAAGGTACGCTTTGCAAGTCATTTCCGTCATGTCATATTTGTTAACCGACTTTCCCATGTTTTTCTCGTGAAAGAGGCACATTCCCTATAATAAAACGCCCTTAAATGGTCCGAATATTCCCACATCAAGCGGCTGAAGGAGATGAGAAGTATGTGCCGGTAAAACAAAAAGAATGATGTTATTTGCTACCGCCAAATCAATCATCTGCTTCGATGTGTGGCGCGAGTGTCCATCGTATATGAGCAGTATCGGCAGCGTTGCGTTAGCGATGGACCTGACATTTGGGAGGAAGTGGTTTTGGATATAATCGCTGAATATATCTTGGTCCATGTTGAGCTGCCTTTGTAAAGGTATACGTTCAGCCGTTATCCTTTATAAATGAAGTACTGGGGCAGATAATTTCCGGCCGCGTTTGCGCAACCTCTTACAGTTGTGGTGGTCGAGCGGGGGGTTGTCACAGACTGTGGTTTTTCATGTACGGGAACAATTATGTTAGGAGAGCGTTGCTCTGGCTAAATGCCGGTTTCATCCAGATTGTATACGAATTGTGGCTTATCAGACAATCCGTTTTCTTCAATAAACTTTTTCAGAGATTCGAAGTATCGATCGACCACAACAGGTGATGCCGAATTCGCTCTTTTGGTTTCCAGCGCACTCGGTTTTACCGAGCTTACACGCTCTTTCCATCGCTGTAGGAACCCAGTCAGCCAGCAGTTACTTAACGGTTTTGAGTTAGATTGTATTCCTAATGTCTGGTCTAATTCTGCACCAAGCTTCTTAGGTTTATTGTTGGTTTTGTCAAAGCCAAGCTGTGCCATTACCTCTACGTGTTCAACAAGAGATAGCTCCTCTTCAAAGCAATGTTGTCTGGTTTTTAAAGTTCGTGGCCTAAAAAGCCCTTTCAGTTGATCTCGCAGAGTCTGAATTAGGACTCCAAACGTCAAGGCTTCCTTTCTTACAGATATATTATCAGTCTTTACAATATCTAATGCCTTGTTTAGGAGCTCTGGTGTGTTATTACGGTTCATCGCTTTGGACAATGCTGGAGTCTCAAAAGAGAGAACAGGATATGTGTGATTTTTTCAAACGACGATAATTGATTTTTAATCGTTTTGTAATGCAACGTATTCATAACAGAGAGCACACTTTGAGACGGGCCTCCAAGGGAAACAACCTTACAACTTGTTTCGATCAAAACATTGACAAACATGGCGGCGTCCGTCTTGTGAAAGAATTTTGCTGATTTTCAACATTTTAAGGCGATTTCTATGGGAACGAAGTTAGACAAACGGACAATATATGTAATTATTCCAAGTTCATATCAGATATGTTGTGCTTTTACCTGTGTTGTGCTCAATATTTTCACTTTTTCGACTGAGGAAATTATTGCGTTTCAAAGTTTAACAGTTTTCGGGCGCGTGCGTTCGAATGTTGCTTAGTAGTTAACGTCATAAAAAGTACACGATCTCGTGATGGTGTAACGCGAAACACATTTAGATGGATTAATTTGAGAATAGGTAACATTATGGTTAACATTATCTAAGCAAATGACGCGATAATATGAAACATTATTTTTAGCGGTAGCACACAAACAAAGCAAAAGCAAGATGCCACTTTGGCCAAGAAAGTCCTCCGGTCGCTTCATTTGTAAAATAACGAAACATCGGCAGAAACATGAACTTCAAGAAGTTAATTGAATGTATTCGCTAATGCTTTGTGCAATATTTGAATGATACCGCTCATTACTACCTTGAATGTAGAAATTTATCAGGAGAATATATTGTCGAGATAAGGAGCTTATATCGTATCGATGGATTTAACAAAAAACGACAGTTATGAACAACGTGCGAAAGGATGTTCATTCTGACCTTCATTTAGTTTTATTTCTCAGTAATATTCCGTAGCAGCCTTTGTGCGCTATCAACGTTGTGAATTTACATGTGTAAGATACCAACGTTGCAGACAATGTTGTGTACAAATTGATAAGGTTTATTACTTAATTGACCGTGCAATTAATGAATGAAAACTTCTTAATAACACGTTATGAGACCTTATATTACGTACTAAGGGTAAATTAACCGCAACGAGTCTTATGATCATAATTGTTTGTAGTATGATACTTGGGCACGACCACTCTATTGTTAAAATGCATTATATTAATTAAATATTCTTTACTGATGATGAATTATGCCTACGTATACAGATAATAAANATCATCATCATCATCATCATCATCATCATCATCATCATCATCATCACCACCACCACCACCATCATCATCATCATCATCATCATCATTATCATCATCATCGTGGTATAACTTTAATAAGAATTCAAAAATCGAAATGTATAAAATATGTGCCCATCCTGTGACACATACATCTATTGAACACTAACAAGCGATTTACTAGAAGTGGCATGTACTGACTCTTTAATAATAGGTTCATGTGATAAGCTACTAGATTAAAAACAATCCATTAGTGTACCTAGTAAATAAAGATTATAATGCACATGTCATTTCACACTTCCGTATCGTGCACATATTATGTTTGAACTCCTCTGACAATCTAGTTATACCAAACTTAATCACACGTTTGAGTTAGTTTGTTAAGTGACAAGACGAAGAAGGCTAATGGTGTAATGCCATTTTTCGTGCCGCATTTGACATACATGTATTACACTTGAACATGACGTTAACGGTCTATTAGTTATTGTCAACAATAGATTTGTTTAAACAGCAAAAAAAAGCATCTAACCTATATGTGATATGGTTTCGATGTAATGGATTTTACTATTGATTCACGTATTTAAAGTTTACACTTACTTCGTATACTGGTCGTATATTGCAGTCTGATATATCAAATTCTTTAGTACACTTTATGAGCATAAAACAATGAAAAAAATGCAACATACGTGCACATGTATTAAACAGTTTACATTAAGAGGCAGATGTCCATTGACTTACTCCAATGGAAAATCAGATATTTAATGGCTTTCGATGCAATATTTGTTTCGTCGAGTCCAATCTTAAAATGACAGCTTCGTTGGAGTACACGTATACCCCATTATTGCGCAATTGCTGTGTCGTATTATTTTGATAATTTACCAATTATATCTACCAAATATTCGTAGATTTTAGCTCACCTGAGCACGACGTGGGCTATTGTGATCACCGTATGTCAGGCGTCCGGCGTCTTGCGGTGTCCGGTGTGCAATGTGTGGTGTACATCGTCAACGTTTAGACCGTTACCAACGAAGAGGCCACATCTGTCATCCAATGTTGACGAAACTTGGTAAGAATGTTTATCTGAACAACATCTAGGTCGAGTTTTAATATGAGTCACGTGCTTTTACAAACTGGGTCACCAGTAACAATCTTATAAAACACATTGTTACCACTCTAGGGACCACATGTATCACTCAATCTTGATTAAACTTGGTCAGAATTTTTATTTGAACAATAATTAGGTCGAGCTCAAAGCTGGGTCGTTTGCGTCTAAACACTTGGTCAACAGGTCAAATCTTAGTAAGCAAATCATGTTACCACTTTAGAGGCCTAATTAACGACTTACTCTAGATCAAACTAATACTAATACATTTCATCATAAAACAACGTGTCGCGTACTACACTCGTCTCCCTATCTAAAAAGACACGGTCACCCTTTAAATATCAAATTTGACCATAACACAGCTTGTTTGGACTGTACATGTGTCATAACTATGGACCTCATGCTTTTATATGATAATATACCGCTAATGACAACCATCATGCCACTGCATTTCGTTTGTTAAACCTGTCTCCCTACCCCAGTGTTCATGGTCATACTTGGAGGTCAAGGGTGGAATGTGACTATGAAACAGCTTGTACAGGCTGTACTGTTTCATTCCTTTTTGTTTTCAACGGCTCGATTAATAAAATTCTATCACGGTTCAGACACCCCAATAATTAGCACAATCAATTCATGAGCTGCATTTTCACAGCGATCATCTCAGGTTTATTACGTTATTTTAAGTATATGATGGCCAGTTAATCTGGCATTCTAAGTCAGCATGCCAGCATGTGTTTTATTTCATAATACCTTAAAACATTGTTTTAGAGTATTTAGCTTTGTAATACCTATACAATTGTTCGATAGTAGACCAATATTAGGTGTCACATCTTATTCAGTGACTACGGAAACCTATTTTTTTTAATGAGATCGTGTGATTTTAGTCATACAAATTATAAAAAAAGTTATTTAAGTATATGTAAAATGTGGGATTTATTAATAAAATCGTTTATCAATTTTTAATTAAACTCAACATGTATTTTATCGATTTTTTAAGAAGGTTATTTACGGAGTAGACTCAGTTAAACTCGGACCTTCCAATACGGAAAATATGTGACGCACATTCATCAAATACGGTGAAATATTGGACGGTCAAGGGGATGAATGAACAACTGATTGGAGAGTATAATCTTAAGTCCTGTGTGAAATTGTAAGCCGACGACATGATAACGTTAAAGGATTACTTAACTTATTGAATGTCCGCTAAATAACGAGTTAAGAGAATGCTACTTCAAAGACGAGTGGAAGAAAACAGCTTATGGTTAATTTCATGAATATAATTTATTTATTCGCACTGAGTATTTATATTTGCCCCATTCTTTAAATGATCATCAAAGGCCTCGAAGATATTAAGGAATATTTTTATATGTTTCATTTTGTTATATGAACTGTGTAAGGGGGTAAAATAACCATGGTAAGCGCAATTTTACAGAAACTGTTAACGCCTTCAGATTGATGTAATGTATAAATGTGTTGCTCGAAATTAACATACACTGTTTAACCTTCATGTCAAAAGTATATCATTCCTTGACATAACGTATCCTTTAATTCAACATAATCCTAATTAGGGTTATTGCTTATGACAAAATTATGATTGATTCACAGAACATGCAAATTCATATGCATCGTTGATTACTGTCTCTTCGAAAACATAAACTGTCTGTTGAAGTCTTCTATAACGTATGAAATGTATATGTGAGTGGGCATTATTATAAAGTTTAACAGCGTAATGCACGCATCTTGTGTTTAAATACGCTAAAAGGCATGCACATTTGTGATGTAAAGGTAACATAAAATACGTTTTAATAAAGGTCATGTCATATACATTATATTGGTTAATTGCATTTTCTTATGATAGTCATGCAATATTTTGTTACGAAACATTTACACAATCAAGCTGTGCGCTTTAGCCTTTCATAAGCTTATTTCGGCTTCTTCCTGAATCAGGGTACAGGATCACGTGACTTTGTGGGGTTCAAAATTAAACGTGAATGGATGTAAACACACCGGTAAGTGGTGTTTTTTTTTCAAATAATTTGTGTTAACATTTTTTCTTTAGAATTTCAACTCGTGCATAAAATACAGTTTTATGCTGCGTATGGCAATGTGAAATACATCAGAACTACTGTATTTAATAAGCCCGTGTTCTTCATAAAAAAACTAGATGTGTACAGCATTCATGTAAACGGTTATGCTTCACGCAACGTGAAATTGAGTCACTGATTTCAGACGTATTCATTGATTAATTCTAAAATCTTAAGATATCGGCACAAACTGCTAGAAAAACTGTCTTTTATACACTAACAATTTTCGAAAATGTATTCCAGTAACTAGAGATATTTGGAAAAAAAAGTTCTTATCGATGTGTTAACATTCTGTCCAACCCGTGTGCAAACCCTTAAAATCCCCGTTTATCCTGCACCCTGGAATTGCACTTCAACGATCAGAATAATAATCTATATTTTTGATCCTTTATGTATGCAGAATTCTACTTTATAGAAACATGTATAATTTTATAATTATATTGAAATAATAATATGTAACTTTCTATTAATCCAGAAAAAGTCTTCATGGAAACACGTTTGATGGTATTGAAAAATAAAATATTTTTATTTTATGATCAAAACCGAATACTAATTAATGGAAACCTGTATTAAAGTATTTAACATATAATATAATAATTATTGTGGTAAATACATTGAACAATATTATGCAAGGTTCATACGATAGTGTTAATAACTTAACAAGCACATGCTTGTATCTTAAAATTACATAAAAACAACAATGAGCTCTATAAACGAAGCTTTATTATGATACAAACATATACTTATATTTGTATTAATCACAGGATAAAACACAAATATCTATAACGATTACATGTACACGCTATGCTTATTAAATATTATTGTTCGTATGACTCTACATAAAATTTAGATCCGTACATGGTGCTAATTAAATAATGTATCCGGAAAATACTCATGGTCTCACCATGGTTGACAATGTTACGGAAGTAAACGTCGCCGTCTATGAAGCAGGTTTGTCCATAGTATTTTTATGACCTTGAAACAAGATTAAAATTGTGCACAGATTGACCATTCCATATTTTTCTAAGTTATAGATAAAGAATGAAAGAACAGTGTACAATTTGCAGCACAATAACACTAAAGCCATAAACAAACATGTTAACATCAAATTCATACCTTTGTTTGAGAAAATTCAACATTTAAAATTATAAATTACAATGGAATAATAATAAGGTGTTTTAAGTGTTACAAACGCAAAAACAGTTGATTGATTTGGAGTGGTTCTGTTCGTTGCGTTTAAATATTCTGATCAAGTAGATCATCACTTATATTAACAACAATACTCATCGCCCAATATAACTCTTGGGATGGCCGTAGCAGAGAGCCTTTGTATCCACATAACCCCGATTAACCGGGTTAAGCGTTGTCATGTTTACGGTAAGAATTATATTCCTGCTTTAAAACTTATGTTTTTTAATTCCGTTAAGTATTTTGAATGATTCCATTTACTCAAAAAGATACCAAAAAATACTCAAACAGTTGGTTGAGCTATGAAATGCATATCATAAGATCGAGAATTCGAATACCGGCCCGTTCATATAATGTTTGCGGTGATTTGTTTAGTTATTATTTCTACTGCAAGTCTCGCCATGCCTTTGTCCAGAAAATCCGTAATTTGCCAAACAATGTGCATTTTACCTGTTAGTTACGTTGGGATCTGAGCCATTACCTCTAAATGTCACATTGACCTTAAAGCTAGAGATACGTTTGTTTTACACAGGACACGCAGTCACTTCATAGTGAACAGTTGTGGTAAATTATTATGAAATTGCATGATGCATTATAAAGTTATAGTCTGACCAAACAATTCTATGGCCAAATTAAAACATTTGACCTCTAAACGTTATTTTTATATACATGTATGATGAAGAGAGGCGCTCTTACACGCGACACATTGTTGACTAATTTTGGACATTTGCTGAAAGTTGTTTTACAATTACATAATGAATGATACAGGTACAGTTCGGAAAAGCGGTTTTATGTCCAAATTAACATGTGACATCTAAATGAGGTCTTGACTTCCTTTAAATGAGAGAGACGGGTGTTTTATGCGACAAACCGTCTATAGATATTGGTCATTTGAAGAACCGGTAATTTACTTTTCAATATCATGATGACCGACAACGTTTCAGTACAGACTGGCTTTTTTATGGCCATATTTGATCTTTGACATCAATGCGTGACCTTGTCGTTAGTTTGACGGATGTTACACGCAACAAGTCGTCTGATATTGTCCAAGAATTGGTACATTATCTTGAAGTTGCACAATGATAAACAAAGGTTCTGTCCGTAAAAGCCATGCCATCGTAACGGCAAAGTCTTTGAATTATAACGCGAACGATGTTTTGATGTGGGTTAATATTAACTGCTTCGGCCGCAAGAAGTACAAAACAAAATACGAGTAAACAGTTTCTCATTAGGGTTGTTCTAAATGTTCTTCACATAATGTAGGGAAACCAGTTTAAGCTCTGATCACTTTTTTACACCGATATTTGCATCTTCAAGTTTCAAGTTTCAATTTTGTTTATTTGTGATATAGGCCTCCGGCACCTGACACATATATATTACAATCCATGCAAGACAATGGTGTGTGCACAATCGGTTGGCATAACATGTAAGCATATAATCGAGTGTAAACGATGCTTTACAATTGCATGCTAAAACAGTGTAAACATTTGCATGTAGTAGAGCGAAAATGTATATTATGTATATATATATACACAAACATATACATACATATACACAAATATATATATATAATTATATATATCATACATTGAAACATACATATGTTATAAAGTAAATATACAACGTTATAGCCCCTGCATATAACCTACACAAATCATAGAAACATGCGTATAGTATTCTTAAAATTGTATAGCGGAATTTAGGTTATATGGGTAGGGCATACAGTAAAATGACATTAATGGTATACCGAGTAGTAGGCCTTATCGAAACAAATATATGACTTTTTCGGAAGGAAACTACATTTCAAACATAAGTACACTTTTACAATTATTTAAAACAGAGCTACGTCTTGTGGAAACCCACATAACTAGGTTATATCAAAGCTCAATAATTAATGTTCGCGTTTCAAGTGCGTTAACAATGTAAGAAGCAGTTTGTTTTATTGTCTGTTCATTTTTACTTGACAGCATTATGCACAATTTGTGTATACTTGGGTTTATACAAAAAAAAAATACGTTGTATATATGTTTTTTGGATGTCATGCAATACAGGGCACTTTAATATGAAATGTAATTCGTTTTCTATTTCACCAGTATTGCAAATTGGGCAAAACCGTTGTTCTATAGTTATACCGCGATATCTGCCAGTTTTTTTTTAAATTTCTATCGGAAGAGTTCCGGAACGAAGTTATGCAAAACTGCACCTAAATTTGCGCACATAAATGATGTTTAGGTATGCTTCATGTTCGTATTGGGACTTAATATGTTTGTATAGTTACAATTTGAAGGATGAATGTACAATACTCCACCAGTTCTGAAAGTATTGGGACTAAGCCCGTTCTCTAAATTCATGTATAAATTTGTGTGGGGTTTGAGACATGCTGGTTCATCCAAATGTACTGGAATCCATTCTTGCTTAGTAAGTCCTTAGGCTCATTGGCCCAATTTAAGAAGGGATTTATGTTTGTGTTCAATAAGAAAGTGTAGCATTTTTTTACGTATCTGGTGTCGGGCATGCTTATTATTTTTAGCCAATATTTGAGGCATCGGATTTGTGACGTTATAACAATAGGGTATCGACCACAGTCTCCGAGGCTCGTGATATTTGATGTTTTTTCACCGACACAAAGGTACCTTTTACAGGCGTGTCGGTGGACAGATTCGATACATGGTGATTCTTGATAACCCCAAATTTCGCTGCCATGTAATAAAACAGGACTTATTTTACTGTCAAACAGTTTAAAAAAGACTGAATTAGATAGTCGACCATATTTATACAGGGACGATAATATACCATTCAAGGCACGTTTCCCCTAAGTTGCATTTTCATTAGCTATTTTTAGTTAATGAAAGAGAAGAAAAGAAGCAGACCCCAACGTAGGTGAAGGACTGAACAATGTCAATTAAAGAACCCGCATAACTCCAGCGTTCATTCATAGCTAGTTTTCCCTCCTTTCTGAAGACCATTATTTTTTATTTCGCTATGTTCACCTGTAATCCTGTTCTCGTACAGCATTGGTGCAATTAATCGAGTTAGCGCTGTTAACCTAAAACTGTATCAGCTGAAAGAGCAACATCGTCTGCAAACATAAGCAGTATAATTTAAGCATCATTTGGTAAAATGTGTATCCCCCTCACGCCGTTATTTAATAATTCATGTACCAATTCGTTAATGAAAAAGGAAAATAATTGTGGTGAGACCAAACACCCTTGTTTTAGACCGATTTTGCAATCAATGTAGTCCGTGTACCCGTTACTGTATCGGACACGAGCCTTGACGTTTTCGTACATAGCCTTTAGTATATTAAAAAGGTTACCTGGTATGTTAGCTTCTTGTAAGATTTGCCATAGAATACTGCGGTCTACTGAGTCATAAGCAGTTTTAAAATCAATAAAACCTACGTAAAGCTTCCCGCGTTTTTTGGACAATATTTTTGAAATTAGCGTTTGCAGTACGAACGCGTTATCTATAATTGTCGAATAACCAACTCGAAATCCGGACGGACTCTCGTGTATTTTAGCAAACGCGTTAGCATAGAACGTTAACTGTCTATTAATCACACTAGTAAACAATTTACCGAATATATCCAACAATGAAATGCCTCGATAGTTTTGAGGAGAATTAAGATCACCCTTTTTATGTATTAGAACTATTATAGCGGAGCTCCAGTCCGATGGAAAGTAGCCTGTATTAAATATTCGGTTAAATAAATTCACTAATATTGGTAAAATAAATGTATGTGAATACTTAAAGAATGCACGGGGAATTTCTTCTTGACCTGGGCTCTTGAATACATGAAGAGCTTTTATACTTAATGCAATATCTTCATCGGTATTTTCACCATTGAATAGTTCTTCTTTCACTTCGGACAAGTGATTGTTAAAATTATGATCAGACGGTATATTGTCAGTGTTCGCATTCGCCGTAAACAGCGTTTCAAAATGCAATTTCCAGTAATCGGAGCGGATAGAATTTTCGGTATTATTTGTTCCGGACAGGTTCTTCAGTTTCTTTCAAAAGGATTTAGGGTTATTGATATTTGAGCATAAGTCATGAAGCTTGGTCTTATAAAAAAGACGTTTCTTATGGTTGCAACAATCCTTGAATTCTTGTTTCGCCTGAACGTATTTATTTATATTAGTTTCCGACGAGTTAACTCAGAAATTATGCAAACACGAAAGTGTAGCCCGTTTATAATCGCGACATTACGTGTCAAACCATTAAGGTTGGAGAGTGGATACTCTGCCTTTTGATTCCTTTAGGCAAACAGCTGAACATTGTTGAAAAAATACCAACAATATGACTAACGATACTATTGATATTATTGGAATTGTAATTTATAAAGCTAAGTGTCCGTGACATAAACTCGTTTGTAAACGTATTTTGTAAAGAACTCATGAAAAGCCCTAAGTTGTTTTGTTCAAAACAATATTTTTTGCGGTTCTTCCTAGGGTAAGGCATATCAGCGGTTTTATCTACTTTACCTTTAAATTTGATTTCTAGCGGGAAATGACATGACTCAGTTCGCTCGCCGATTCGACAATTTAGGACCTCGTTGAACACATATTCAGACAAAATGGCATAATTAATGACACTTTTGCCATTGGCGTTAACAAACGTAAAGTGCCCATATTTTTTATCTTCATCAAGTCTACCATTAGCGATAAGTAGATAGTTTGAAATGCAAAAATGTAATAAAAATTGGCCCTGACTATTAATTACTTTGTCCTTTGAGTTACTTTTGTCAAATGAGCTGGTTAATATGCCATCGTACTCCCTAAGTATTGGTAGATTCTCCCAAGAAAAATCAACAATAAAGTCCACCTGATCTGATGTTCTTGCGTTTAAGTCACCAAGAAGTACAAAGTAGTACTCGTTCGAATTAAGGGGTAGCTCACTTAATGCATATTCGAGGTATTTAATGCCAGAAAAACGCTCATTTTCATACGATGGTGAATTGTCTGGTGGTAGGTAAGAAAGGATCAAAAGCAAATCTTTTGTTGTAGACTTTTTAACTTTAAAAAACATACAAAACTTGTGTGGGTGACTTTTTTGCATACATAACATAACCCGGAAAACTATTCAAACTGTTCAGGTCATGTTCATACCATGTTTCAAGTAAGCAAAATATTGTGAATGTTTTTAAATAATCAATAAAATCGGAGAACTCTAATTTCGGTAATAGTTCTTCAATATTCCAGCATCTCAAAACGCTGTAAGTTGAACTATACCGAACGCATGCTCATATGATAAATGCATGGGCAACAAATGTTCTTCTTTAAGTTGTTCGAGCATTTAAAAAGTTCCTAGAACAATTGTCTCTTTTTTGTAGTGTTTTGTACGTACGTCAACCTAGATGTAATTTTCGGGGACATAACTCGGTTTCACAATGAGCTACAATGTCACTATTGGAAGGCAAACGTGACCAGCATGCAATATAAATTTTAAAATCTCGGACCCCATNAAGTGAATAATACTATGAAAGTGAGCTCTGAATTATTTGTATAGTGAAAGTGAAGTTTGTGAGTGAATTTAATTATAGTGATGATGGGTGTTTGTTTACCCTAGTGTTTTATACAGGCATTTGCCTCATACTGAACACAAACTGTTGAACGAGTTTAGACAAGAAAGTGTATAATTGTTTTCGAAACTTTGTTTTAACTATGATTAACTTTTGAACGTTTATGAACTGTATTTCTATATGAATTGTTTGTATTGTTTGCATTATTGCCCATAAATGATGAATGTGTGGAAAGAATAAAATAGTTTAGTCACATTGTTGTTGATTTTTCTTGTGCCTCAAGCTAGGCTCAGACGAGCCCCAGTAACTTTCCCTGTCACAGTATGAAATAAATAAATTGTAACTAAAATTATTAATTTCATTTAATTTGATAGCCGGCATGACGGGTGAAACGCTTCACAAAACACGCATCTAACGCAGTTAAAAATAGTGTCGGAGATGACACAAGGGTCGTAGATGAACCATTGGCTGGCCAGGTCTTCCTTTGACAAGCTGCGTCTGGATGGCCTGTCTTCAAAGGTTCGAAGTCTCTGGTCCATATTTTGATATCGACTAAAGGCTCGTGGTTCTGATTTTGTAAGCCTCGCATACACAGACATGTTTGCGAACGAACGTTCTTAGACTCAGTAACGTATTCATGTCCTATTATTACAAAAAAAAATAAAATGACTTCTTAGCAGTTGAATTTTATCTATAACTGTCTGAAATGTTTTTCACACGAAAATGTTGCATTTTAGGATTATGATACAACTCGCGTACTATTTGATTTTCAATTCCAAGAGTGGTTTCTCGCGATACGTTAACTTGGGAGTTTTCTGTATGAAACTTGCAAAACGGCGAAATTATCAAATGTGCGATCATTGGCTCATCATTCAATTTCCAATTACGCATTCGCTTTCCACAGCAGTCACACCTAACCTCATCAGCCGTTTGAGTTTTTCACTTCCTGTTTCATTTATTTGTGCTTAATCTTAAAAATAACTTTTCTTCTTGATAGTTTTTTAGTGTTTCATTCAGTCAACTGTTCCCTTAACATTTACTTAAGCAGCAACTTCCCTGTATCTTGCAACTATGCTTTCAACGCCATCGGTGCTCTCGTCTTTATTCCGACTACTTAATGATACAGGAAGAAGACGCCATTTTCTTATCAATTGTTAAAGTTTTATTATTTTTTACCATTAATATATTCAAATTGTCAGTTTACAACAATAACTTATAGATAACAAGGTAATTTGTATCAGTTCATCATTTCATTAACTTTGATTATCGAAGTCGCGGCATTGCTTGTCAATTTGTTGATGTTTTCGACAAGGATTGTGTGTGAAGTCGGCGATCAAACGCGCTGATGACATTCGGGAACAAACTACACCGTTCTTGATTAATTGTTTTTTACCTGAAGGGACGCTGCGAGTGACCGACAAAGGAGTCAGTGTTAACGAATGTTAGCGATTAGAAATGTAGTGTTTTAAATTTAATTTGTTCGTGTGGTAGCTTATACAGGTTAAAAATTAAATTAGCCTCGCTCTGGGAAACGGGCCTTAATGGATGTGCGTAAAGTGTCGTCCCAGATTTACCTGTGTAGTCCGCAAATGCTAATCAGGAAAGACATCTTCCACTGTTATGGTATCTTTCATGTTAATGAGGTCCCTTCTTAGCGAAAATTCCCTTGAAGCCGGAAGGTGTCATCCATGATCAACCTGTGCAGACTGCACAGCTAATCTGGGACGAAACTTTACGCACATGCATTAAAAACCGTTTTACCAGAGCTCCACTCTTCTTTAGCATCACATTCCCTTGCATAGTCTCTTCAAGTGGCGTTTGTAAGTTCACGGTTTTTCATTTTATATTAAAAAATAATAAGAGGAATGTGTAACATTCGGAAACGGATTAAAAGTGATAATCCAGATAAATGGTACTTTGATGTTCATATAAAAGCCCTAATGACAACAGTGTATGATGCTAGGCCGTCTGTGTGTGCAGTCTTGATTAGAAACGATTACATGCAGATTAAATATCAATTTTAAGAGTATTCCTCTAAAAATGCGTCGAGGGATTACAGAAGTTTGCTGATTGAACATTTCGGGCTAATGGTCTTACAATGGTTGCAGCAGTTAATGAATGCAAAGGTCAGGCGAAACCTTGCTCAGGGTATTACCTGAGACTCGTGGGAGAATTCTCAAGTTAAATGGATGTCTAATCATAGGTACATGTATTTCGAATAATAAATTATTCTCGCTTGACATAAACCCCTTTACCACTCTTAATGTATTTAAAACAAAACCAAAATTGAAGATGAACATGTTTTACACATTTAATCGTATACCAATAATACCGTTCAAACTTATACTTTTTGTTAACTCTATATACACATGTCTATATAGGTACATCTATAGATCTACGATTTCAGTGTATGTAACATCAAAAAGGTTCGTAGGCATATTACCTTTCATGGTAATTCGATGTAAATAAATCGGATTTTATATACACGAATTAAAACAGTAACTGTTAACAATAACGTGCCATCTTAATTCAGTGGTGCTGTGGGAAAACCGCACGGCTATTCTAGGACTGTGTTCATTAAAAATAGATGCGTATATAGTTTTTGTATTCTTTGAATGATGCCATGAACAAGATACCAACGTAATGATCATCACAAGTAAAATGTAGTTAACGGAATTTTCAATTGTTACTAATTAGCATTTATACATCATCACATAATGTTTTGAAAATGTTATCTAAATGTCCAGTTGCTAACAGATGTTTACTACGACGGGATCCTAGTTCCGGTTGTGCTAACAGATGTTGAATACGCCGGGATCCTTGTTCCGGTTGTGCTAACAGATATTTAATACGACGGGATCCTAGTTCCGGTTGTGCTAATAGATGTTAAATACGACGGGATCCTAGTTCCGGTTGTGCTAACAGATGTTTAATACGACGGGATCCTAGTTCCGGTTGTGCTAACAGATGTTTTATACGACGCGATCCTAGTTCCGGTTGTGCTAACAGATGTTTAATACGACGTGATCCTAGTTCCGGTTGTGCAAACAGATGTTTAATACGACGTGATCCTAGTTCCGGTTGTGCTAACAGATTTATATTACCAATCGCAGCAGCATCTTGCAATCATGCACGGGCGTGGAATATTGGACAATTACATCCGACATAAATTCACGTATCGGAGAAGTCATTACGTATCAATTAGTACAATTATCACGCGTATCTGTCTGCCATTGGAAACTAATCAAGGCAATAAACCGACAAATTACATGCGGGTATCTTCGGTCCCTTCTCTCTAATGTGCAGTGGACCCTTAAGGTGCAAAACAATTCATCTTGCACGGGGTAATTTGTTTTCGCATGTCATCAGCACGTTTGATCGACCGACTTCAGACAAGGTGGTCGAAGATTTATGATATTTAACTGACATTTTGAATGCGTTGATGGTAATTATTAATACACTTCAACACAAGGTAAATAGTGCGTTATGCACACACAGACAAGGGCTAGAATTCCCAAGGCCCACTTCGAGACACACCCGTACAATTCAGGGATTTTCGGGTCCATGTCCAATTTGGGCGCCAATTTATGTCATCTCTCCACTTTCAGTGTACATGGATGACTACACACACACCATGTGCATGCAACAATTACCCCAGATACCGGCGTTAGTCTCCTATACAAAATATATGAAAAAAGTACACTGATATTTATAATCCTTAAATCATTCGTATTGCGCAGTAATCTACATTGAGTCAGGTCATGTGAAAATGGGTTTTATGCCATATGCGGCCAGCGTAGTCTAAATGACATCCTTGCTCAAACACTCTTGGCAAAGCTATTTCGATTGTACCAACAAAGACTTTTTTCTTGAATTCCATTAATTTACCGACAACATCATTTACATGAAATAACAACAGAAAGCGTATATGTTCAGCCGTAAGTTGCCTGCCGTTACATGTTACTTCACACAGTCTCATTTCAATTAATATAACAATTATGTTTATGCCGGGGTCAGGACGCTTTTCTCCTTAACCATTTAAAGAACACGACAATTTAAAACAAACTCTAAACTAAGCCCTGCAGAACAATAAGTAGACAACTTTTTTTCTTTGATATAAGCCGCGCTCGGGGAAATCGGGACTTAATGCACGTGCGAAAAATGTCATTCCAGATTAGTCTGTGCAATCCGCACAGGATAATCAGGGACGACACTTTCCACCTTGTCTGGATTTCCCTTTAGAAGAGACTTTCTTTGAACTAAACATTCAGTTTAAATGGAGAGTGTCGTCCCTGATTCGCCTGTTCGGACTGCACAGGCTAATCTAGGACAAAACTTTTAGCACAAGCATTAAGCCCCGTTTTACCAGAGCGAGGCTCATATACTTCTGGCTGCACTTCATAGGTCTTCAGGTTCTCACTCGAGCAGAAAATCCATATCTCAATCTGGATATGAACACTCAATTATAAATATATTGGCGATTTATTATGACAACTGTTACGCTACTGGTTATCTAAACTGCCATAAACCATGTGTATATATATTCCCATAACCATATCATAATCCAAACAAGATCCTGTCAAATTACTGACTTGTACGAGCTTTCAAAATATTGACTGAATAAACTAATGTCAACATAAGCTTAATCTGACATTTTGGGTCATTTACAAGTGAAGAACCTATTACGATAAGATTAATATTACAATCGAAATCAGTGCGGATTAAAGTGATATTCAAACAAATTTAGAAATGTTTAACAATTTTAAACGTGTCAAATCTTTAAACGCAGCTGCTGGCATTTGTGTTTGCATTTGTAGTCCATTTCAATTTACACTTAACTAATGTTTAAATACAATGCTTCTATCGAGATGAATTGTGCTTTATTTGCCAATTGCTGTTATACACGAGTACATTCATTTTACGACACGTATGTAAATATGATTGAATAATAAATGGCGTTTTATATGAACGATCATTTAAGTTTATTTGCATGGATGTAAACAAATTGTTTATTGTTGTATTTGCGTGCCTATTTATAATAGGTTGCACTCAACGTATAGCACGAAGACTGGGGGAAACGTAGTGAACTTTTTGCCCTTAAATACGCTAGGCAGAATTCAATTAATTAATCTTATTTATATCAAATACAAAAAGTTGCGTGATATAGTAGACAATTATTGAAAAAGATTGGAACATGGAGCATTCTTGTGCAAGGTATAATCAGCGGTATAAGGAAAACATTCTAATAAAGTCAACGCCATTTTGTTTGACAATAAACCTAACAAACGGTCCCCATGGTACCTCGACCTGTTCGCGCATACGTGAGAGGATCAGTATGTGATAGCCACATAATCACCGACAAAGAAGGCATATTTATCCCCAGTGGGTGCTAATTCCCATTGAAATGATACCCTTAATTGTCAATTCCGAAGTTTTCAGACGGGGCTGAGTGTATACTGAACACGAAGGGGCGCTCTTTGATTCTTTGTACACATTGCGCAATATTTGGGTAGAAACTTACCAGACATAAGTAGATGCGACAAAAACTTTGCTCGCTTCAAAGTCCAGTGTGTTGCCGATAACTAGACTTAAATTGATAAATAAACGACCTGGTTCGTTAAGCCCTAACAAAGAAAGATAGTAGATGTTAACCGCTAACACAGCAATGTGATAATTTTGTTATAATGGAGTTATCTTTTAGTGATACAATGTATTACACAATGCTCGATACAGGCGGCTTTATTAAGTCCAAACAGCGTGAAATAATGGAAACAATACTAAACATCTTACCACAGGAGTGAGGAAAATGGTTATTTATCTGAGATCGCCATGACCGATTCTGTAACGGTTTTTCTTTGAGGTCTACCTGATTTATTCCGACCCATTGTTGTGTTCTGCGTTAACGCAGAACTCATTGTCTCTGTTGTGGATGAAGTGTTTATCGCCCATTTGTAACGGTTCCCTTTGTGGTCCGGAGGAGCCGAACGATGGAGAGTACTTAGTAACCGGAACACTCCATATCTCTCAATACTCGAGAGACAATGTCAAGGTTATTGTTCTGCGATAATATGAGGCGCTATTTTTTGCGCCAAAATGACCAACAGAAATCTAAATGATAATAATTCGACCTATTTTCGTCTACAAACAGGCATTCAAAATTTGTATACTTTTTGTCACAATACAAAATTATCGGGGAATGAGCGAGTATTGCTTATTAGTTTCTATTATGTCTTCTGGAATAGAACGATGACATCCCCGTCTTTATAACATTCTCACCTTATCAACTTTATGAAGATAACAACACACTAAACCGGGTCAAAATGACCGACACTTCGTTCAACAAATCTAAGTAATTAATGTGCTGAATGAAATATTAAATTATGTTTTCGTTTCATCACCTTTTTGTACAACAATTCTAAGTGACACTATGTGGCAACTAAGAAAACTAACACTTACCGACCCTGGTTTAAAACGAAAACATTACGGAAACAATCGCGCGATACTAGTGGCAGATTCGGTCTTTTGTTCGGGTTGACAAATCGAGTCAATCGCAATGTATGCAGGCGGACATGAGTGGCGATTTTGACGCGGTTTTTGACGGACAATACTAAAAGCAAGTGGTCAGTTAAGACCATTTAGCGTAATATTGGTAAATATAGGCATGGGAATCACAATGGAATCGACTAGTGCTGGCAGGTGTAGCGGAAATGAACACATTCACCAGTAGGAAATAGTGTTGTGTAACCTTTGTGCAATATTGGCATTAGGTTGGTGTCTTTGTTGCTTTGACATATTCGAGGGGTGCGGAAAAGCGAAATAACGCGTGTAACCTCTTCAACAAGTGGTACACAGTTATTTGAAACTGAATCCCGATATTGTTTAATGAGCAATAATTTTGCGGAAGATTGTCATTAAATTTCGTTTGTTACTATATGTATATGATGTGATTGATATCTTTTTCATTATATTTCTTTCGTACCAAATGCATTTTGCGGATTGTATCTTAATTGAAATCTTACACTTAACGAAAAGTGCAAAAGATTTATTTAAACTACAATGTAATGCGTAGAGAGAGTGTCTTAAAGCATCGCCGGTTCGTAGGACATACATTAGTATTACAAAGTAAGTTAAAAGCCATGAAATATTTAAATTGCTAAATTAATCAATTACGCAACCTAAGGCGTAAACAAATCAGTTTTGGTAGTAAAATATAAATTCACCATAGCAATGGTGAAGATGAGCTTACGCGTATTTTTATGGGTAAAATTTCTCAATTCTATCGTGACGATGCGATTTGCAGATGACTTAATTAAAGGGGTAATGTCGCAGTTTGGGGCGTGACTTACACATCTCTTTAAATGATTTATTTAAACAATTATGCGTAAAAACACATGAGAAAAAAAAAATATTTTATGTTAATACTGTTTAAATATACAACACGGTCAAATGTATACGACATTTTGTGTAAAAATACTAAGGTATGTCCACAAGTTTCCAACTTGTTTTAAAACGACAACAAGCAACGAATTCCTTTACGTCTAATGTTTCATAAATAATTTTATTTTCCAAGATTTTAATTTGAACTTAAAGTACAATAAAACAGGTAATCCGTTTCAAAACAAATAACTGCTCGCAGCAAATATCGCGATTATGTCCCTTTACAGATTGAAGTCACTCGATATCTCTTTTATCCATTGAAAACTTTAATATCGCCAATTGTCGAGTCGGTAATTTACGAAAAAATTACAAAACCGGCCTGTCGGAGATAGCTCCCTTAAGGGGAACATATGATGAAGGGAGGGCGGGCCCTAAATTATATAAATTGAATAATAATGGTGTGATCATGCCCCTTTGCTATAGCTGAGAAAATTGGGGTCTATTATACCCCGACCACGGTGTTCACTTCATAAAAGAGGGCTGAAAATAAGGTGTTTATACCCGCTTTTGATGTTTTATGTCATGTTTTCAGAATAACATCATAAATCAATTCGTTATTTTAGAAATGCAGAAAATTAACTAATTTTGTGATAATAGGGCTTGTTCTTTTCAAATAAAGAACGAAATGAAGCAACGATGCCGTGTTATTGTATGACATGTTTTGTTCGAATCAAATGACGGAAAGTAGAAAGCGAAATTCCATTGTCGTTTGCAGCAGCAGAATTCCAGCGCGTGCCAGTCGCGTCTACGCGTGCATCTGTTGCAACTGTGTGTATTGCACTCTGGGCAGTGTCACCAGTAGTGCGTTCAGTAACAGCGAACGTTCGACAATGATCGTTCGTTTCCGATTCGGTCTTATTGAACGATAAGTTCGGCGCGAACTTTTCAAGATGGCGGCTCCCAGAGAATTGATTGCGATATTGTAGGAAATCGCTAATAACAGATAAAGTACTTAACCAACACAATACACTATGTTTTGTAATTCAATTCATTTTATATACATCTAAACAAATGAAAAAATATCGAAGTTACACTGAAGTTACGCTGAACAACAACAACAACTTACTTATCCGCCATCTTGGTTTCGCTAGCGAACTACCTCCCGAGACGGGTCGCTTCGGTTCACGAACGTTGGCGGCGATCCGAGCGTTCAGTAGCGAACGTTCGCGAAAGTTCGCGAACTATAGCGAAAGTTCGCTGTAACTGAACGCACTACAGTAGTGCGTTCGGTTACAGCGAACGTTCGCCAATGATCGTTCGTTTCCGATTCGGTCTAATTAAACGATAAGTTCGGCGCGAACTTTTAAAGATGGCGGCTCCCAGAGAATTGATTACGCTTTTGAGGAGATCGCTAATAACACAGAAAGTACTTAACCAACACAATACACTATGCTTATAATTCAATTTATTTTATATACTACAAAAATATGAAAAAATATCGAAGTTACACTGAAGTTACGCTGAACAACAACAACAACTTACTTGTCCGCCATCTTGGTTTCGCTAGCGAACTATAGCGAACTACCTCCCGAGACGGGTCGCTTCGGTTCGCGAACGTTCGCGTCGAACCGAGCGTTCAATAGCGAACGTTCGCGAAAGTTCGCTTCGGTTCGCGAACGTTCGCTGTAACTGAACGCACTACTGG
>VMBQ01000581.1:0-48044 GCA_007657795.1 Dreissena rostriformis | reverse complement strand
GGGGGGGGGGGGCACTTTGTACTTAAATCGTGCACTTGTAATGCTGACTTGCATAATGTAACAGAAAAGTTTGCCCAAAACAACACGACAATTTAAACATATTAAATTGTGACTGAACCGCCATCATGGCAAAAGACAATGCAAAACAGCAAGGGAAGTCAACTGACGTACAGATTGAAGAGTTTACCTCCCTTAGACTATAACCAATACCCGATAGTTTTCCATATAATAGTTTCAATGATAAACTTCCAACTTCTTAAGGATTGTTATCATAACCAAAAATATTAACCATAAAAACATATTATGCAATTATATTTTTGTGTCATCAAAAGGTGTAAAGTTTACCAACACCTCGTACAGAAGATCATGGGATAATGTCAGCGTGTCCACACGTTCGTATATAAACAACCCCGTTGACACGGCCGTAGGCGCTTTTATATCATAACTATGCATTTTTTGTTATTGTTTAACTTTTATATAAAATCAACATGTATTATCTATCACTGCGACTTTATTGCCAATGGTACGACGCATATTTGACATGTGCTAAAAGTAATTAGCGAGCGCAAATTAAAACACGATTGTTTATGAGATATGACTCGAAAAATATATTTTATGTCAAAGTTTAACTCAAGGCGGTTTGACAGATTTTAAAATGCCCATACAATTTTAAAGATGAAAATACTGCTATAAAATGGGACATAGATAATGCATGGAATTCGGAATATTATTATTTATTTTGCAATAACGATTTACATAACTTTGTTGCACATATTTGTGATCGTAATGACAAATGAGAATACAATGTTACATATTTTTTGAATGCGTTACAAATAAAATATTTGCAATTTTGAAACATGGTAATATTGTGAAGGAACCTATAGAGGGCCTAGTAAATTCTTGGTTTCTAGCAACATTAAAAAAACACCAACTGGTTTAAATTAAATCAAATCTGAAGGCACTGAAGTTGTTCGCTTTTGCATAATCTTAGACGCGACTCAGTTTTCAAAATTATGTTATTGCTTTTTGTGTCTTAAAGCACAGGTCAAGATGTGTGTGCACTGTTTATCCTCATATTTATGTTATAGAGATGAATTAGAAAAAAATGTGCTCAATGCACAGGCTAATCAGTGTGTACAGGCTAATCTTATTTGACATGTATTAAGCTCTGTTTTCCCTGAAAGCAGCCAATATGTACAGATTTCAATGATTTACTCTCCAATGTCGTCGCACAAGCTGTTAAACACTATTTATTACAGAACAGAACAGAACTTTATTCGTTTTCACAGGTTACAAAACAATGACATTGTGTAATAACATGTGAGATTATATATAAGAGAATTACACAGATATCAAACAAACAGTATTATATACGATACATCATAGAAGATATTCAGTCCCTTGGGAAAGTGGTTGTTGTGTGAAAATTCTCCAGTAGAGGGTCAGTAACATAAATGTTATTTAAACAATAAATTGTCTACAAAGAAAATACACTCGATAAACCGCTAAGTGATTTAAATGTAAACAGCGGGTTTAAAGAGAAGGAAATCCGCAAGATCTGTCTGCAGTGTACCTGTATAAACAGGCAGATGAGGTGGTTATCGTTCCTGGCGTAGTTAAGCAGCATACTGAATTGCAAAACTCCCCTTACATTAGTTGTCTGATAACGCGAACAACTAAAAACACACACTCTTTTGCTTGGTGTCGGTATTTCTTCTTACCAGCAATTTAAGGTGTCCTAGAGTGCATGAACACAGTTTTAAACGCTTCCTATAAAAATTCTGACATGATAATCCTTATAGCAATAAAACTATTTCAACCATATACTAGTTCCCGAAAAAACTGCTGTCGGAATTTCATAGAATCTTTAAACACTTTTCCAGCTCCAAGATTAATTTACTGATTACAAATGTTAAATAAATTAAATCAATTTAAAATCACATTGTCTTGGACGTTTCGTTTATTAGAAATAAATGCCCCCGTCAATTCTTTTGTAGTGTATGTTATTTACTGGACTGGTGTACTTATCCTAAGCTCTTCATCAAACAAAGCAATCAAATAAAAAAAAATTCTCGGAGCGTTCTTTATTGCCAGAAGAATATAAATTTTTAAACTGTGTGCTTTTTTTGCCGGCACATATCGGTATTTTTAACAAAGCAATTGAAACAGTCAAGATTGGTTCTTTGTTTAAACTCACGAGGTTCTTTAATATTCTCGTTGCATTGTAATGGTAGACCTGTTACCGGATATCCCGTGTTCACAATGAAACAGTTGCCGTAGTTACAAATTAACTAATGTGTCCACTGTTTTTGTGTGAACGAGATTGTTTCGTGTGACAACAGATATGCTTGATAGCCATCGAAATAATTTACGTGTCATTTAACAGACCAAATTTGATATTTGAAATTTAACAATTAAGTTCACATTTCGTATTTAAAAATGAAATACATCTTCTAATTGATTTATGATTGTACTTAAATCATGCAGTGGTTACGATGACTTGCACATTGACAGTGATTGTTACGAACACAAAACCAGAGCGATTAACAACAAATAGAAGTTCAAATTATATAAGTTGTGACAGTAGTTCTGTAAGTGCATTTCGAAAACAAGGCTGTTGGCACCTGACTCTAATTCAGTCGGCAGGGTTTGTCATAATATATGAGATTTTAAATATTGCTTATAAAATAATTATGAAATTATAGCAAATGAGATCACACTATAAGAAACTATTATGATACTTTTTTATTAAGTAAATAATATTTTCAGATTAACTTTAGCAAAGACTGATTGAATGAAAATCTTTAAAAAGGAAATTTCCTTAAATTCAACGACCCCATTTTTCCTGTCCAGTCCAGTCACGACGGAAAGTGTTGTCCTTGTTAAGCCTATGTGGACGGCACAGACTAATCTGGGTCGACACTTTACGCAAATGCATTAAGCCCCGTGTTCCCAGAGCGCGGCTCATATTTGTTTCCCGCCTACCCAAAACTTGGACTGGACTAGCTCTCCCCATAAATCTCACACTGCGTACGTAACACCAAAAACGATTTGTTTCGCTTCGATTCATAAAAATGCGTTGCTCACACTGATCCGCCTCAAATGAGTTGTAAATTTAAATGCAAAATTACGTAGTCCGAGAATTTCATTCAACTCCACTCGCATCGACCTAAGGAATAATTGAAAACCAATGACAGATGTTGGTGCAATAATTCTACGCTAAATCCAAAATATCTCTCGTAGTTATTTATTGATCTTATTGGGTTGAAAAGGGGTGATAATTTAATCTGTCGTTTGTGTTTTGTCTGCGGAAAACAATATCTGAATGCAATCAATTGCATGTTGTTTTTTTGGTTATAATGCAAGTCAGTTTTCATGAACACGGAAATGATATAATGCACGCGCGTGTATAGCACGCGCTTAAGTGAAAACACGGTTTTAGTTTTATAACCCATATCAATAGGACGGGATCTTTGTTTTCGCTGAATCAATATGCATCTAGCCGAAACAAATCGAACAAACATCATCAAAAATACATTGCGAACATCTTGAAAAAAAAACAAGTAACATGTTGAACCCCGGCACGTGGCCCTTTTCAAAATCTCGCGACATACAAATACGGAACGAGATCAAGCGCGTAATGGATCAAAGGGGAAAGGTCCGTCTGTTTATAGTAGCTATAAATTAAAAGTATAATCAGAAATTGATGCCAAATTCGTTAGATTAAAGGACTAAATAATTCCGTTAATTCTATAAAGTTATTACCGGAATGCCATTAGCATAATTAGAAAATCCGAGTCTTTGTTAAAACGGAAATAACGGGACTTCATTAACATATTTGGAAAACGATTGTTGAATAATTTTTTCTTGTAGATGGACACTTTCTTTTTGGGCAAGTGTTATTATAATTACTAAAATAGTTCTGAAACACAACGTTTTTTTTAATATCGTGTAAATGAAAGACGCAATCCACAAATGCATAAACGCGAAAATCTACAGAATTGCGACGAAAAAATCCTTACCGACCAAAAAAAGGAGAGAAATCTGCATTGAAATCGGTATTATCACGATTCATTTTTGTTAAAAATCGCATATGGATTTGATTAATATTTTATCGAGTACTAGTATTCTTCCAAGCAATTCAATACAACTTAATTTCCCTAGACACAGATAAAGTTACATCGAAGACATATATCTGTGTTGTGTTTGGTCTTTTACATCCATTCTTGCGGCTTCTTCCTGATTTGCACAACGATGATCTGGTTATTAAATTATGATGGTATGTCTGCCCAGCCGAGATTCAGTTGATACTTTTTTTGGTTAATTATCGTGTCCCAGACAGTTGCAATTCTGATGATCTCGTTTGTATCCAACCATTTAGTAGTTAGTATGGTAATTAAAATAAATGTCTGTATTCTTGTTTTTGCTATTAAATTGGCATTGTTATTCTACGAGGTTAATGTTTATTTACGCGTAAATGTTTTGTGAATAATTCTAAGCCCAGTGGAACGTTTGGAGCTATTCGAAACCGGTTTCAACCCCAAGTGCATTGGATTGACCGTTCGAAGATGGTGACCCCATTTTTATTCATTTTCTGTCTGCCTGTGTGTCTTTTCAAGTGAATTTGTCTTTTGAGTCACTGTATAAACTTTGGCAATACATTCATTCTCATAAATAAAGGACAAACTAGTGCAAAACTTTCCCTCCTGATGGTGCAGCTGAAATTACATTATGTGTTAATATACAATTGTCAATACCGACAACGATGAAAACTAAACGAAGCGTGTGGTTGAGGAAAACAATTAGGAGGAGGAGGAGGACAATTATAAATATCGTGAGCATGGGCGTCCGCACATGGGGGCAAGTGGGATCAGCTGACCCCCCATGGAAAAAATCTAAACGTGTAAAATTATGATTTCTGAATTGAACAATTAGTTTCACACGAACATCAACTCCCGTATTCATGTAGACAAATCATGGATATGGTGATTGCACAATTAATTTACTATCAAACATTGTTTTAAACATGATTCATTCGTGAAAACTCGAGGGAAGAATTCAATCAATTAACATATATTCAGTCATTGAATAGGAAGTGAAGGCAGCATGGGTCTCTGCCGAATTTCTAGTAGATGGTTTATTGTTTAGAACTATTCTTGTCGGTTTTGATCCGGTCACTGTGAACTCTCATCATGCATAAGTCTGAGAGCCTGTAGTCAGACATGGTGGATCTTAACCATGCATTGACTCGTCACAGCGTGCTAATAAACCGTTCCACCGTACATGTGGTTTCGGGCAGGGTAAGTTATATGATCATCGCCTCACGCACTGCTGGAAACAAATCCGTTTTTTGACCAAGTCAACAAAATCTGACACACTCTGTTCGATTGATTCCTTCTAGTTTATGTCGAACCATGACATTGTGTATTGTTAAAAAGTATCGATTCGATAAAATTCGTTGACGGTTCGGACTATCTTTATAGTCTGCGCGATCGAAATTTGTATGTGGCTCGGACGGAGTTGATATAACATGAAAGCAGGCATATTAGATTCTGAAAATCGGCTTCCTAGAGACTGGATCAGTGAGTCCATGTTCGCAATATAAATTGTGTCCGCATTTTCTCGGATGATTGGTGAACATCGATGGCAGTTTATCGATCATGTCTTATTGAACGGCCTGGAGTGCTTGCGTGATGGGCTCTACAATGGACGAATATTTGGCTATTACTAGTATGTGAAGCGTTTTCACAAATGTTTTCGTTCCAGTTGCCGTCCATAGCTGATGTGCAGTCTGTCGTCCTTTCGTATTCTGTTCGTTTTGCGCTAAATATTCTTACTGACGGCGTATTTCGATGAAATGGTTAGCGATGATTCGTATGCTTTTATACTTTGCAGTCAACCACATTTCGCTTAACAATTGTGTGTTCGGAACTAGCCGTCTTCTCTAAGGGCTCCCTTTGAAATACTTAATGATTGCTTTCACGGTTCATTGTATTAGAAACTGTTTTTATATCATTTACAACAAGATTAATACGGTAAGCCGAACACTGTACAAACACGGCGAGAGGATAATCGGCATTAATGCGGGCTTGTACACCATGTTCTTTTCCAGCCATAGTCGAGCATCCATCGTATCCTCGGCCGCGTAGCTTGGTCAAGTTCAGGCCGTACTTCTTGCACTGTGTTACGATTGTCCCTGCAATAGTTTCTGCGTCCATTGAATCAAGTCTGTAAATCCAAGGAACTCTTCTCTTATGACGAGTTTCTCTTCATCGAAAAATCTCCGATAGACAGTTGCTTCGGTCCCGAGATATCGTTTTGAGTGATGACTGATGAGAATGCTATATGAGAAAAGTCACTATGATCAAAGGAGAGAGAAAATATGTATAATCAACTCCAATACAGTAAATTGCAAATCCTGATTCGTAATCCACCAGATATACTTCATGAAACACCATTATCTGGCCTAATTCTCAATATTGTCTACGCCTCCGGCGGCAAAAGGGGATATAACCCTCTTGACCCCCCTCAAGGATTATTCCTGCGGACGCCCATGATCGCGAAAAATAAAAGGGCGTAGACAGATGATGATCGCGATTTTTTATTAAATTGTTGCTCATGTTATGCAGATAACAAGTGCATAATAAAACAGATGTTAATGTCAACCTTTTTATTCATCTCTTTATACGAAACTCATGAAATATTTCGTACTTACTTAACACATATCTGAATGGTCTTAAATTTCTTATCTTTACAATCGAAATGCCTGATTGCAAATAAATGTTAACGAACATTAATTGATAAATAGCAGTCTTGGACTATCGGACTTCGAGCGATAGATGCACCGTACCGATGTGCAATTTAATGACCCGAAAGATAAATAACTTCCGGAAAGACGTAAGAATGTAACACGATGTAAAGATAAAACAAAATACCCATAAGCAATAGCTTATTAATGAGATCAGACATTTCAAAATCGCCAAAGGGTTCTTCCCTATAATCTTGTCTCATGTTTATTTTTAAACATGTGTTACGTCTAAAATGTATATGAACAATTTGTATAATAACGGTTTAAAAATTAATTTACGGAAAAGTCGAATTTTATACTTATTAGAAACGCTTGTACTTAAGATAACAAAATCCATCAATTTGAATAAGTGGTGCATCAATGTTCTGAACTTAGCCCGAGGACTGACAAAATTGCGAACTAGTGTTTAAATGGAATGAATGATGTAAACAACGGGACTAAACTATGTATACATAATGTCCAAAAATTAAATATAAATTTTATAGTAAATCTCCACCCGCCGCATTAAAATGCTACGTGCATGTATTTTCACATTGAAACACGGCCTATGCCATCATAGTAAAAGTTACGGAAGTCACTTACAACTTCTTAAAGCAATCATAAAAGCATTTCGGTTGTTAAAAGCAATGCTATATATATATTCATAAATACTCTTTTATTTCCACTTTTCAGTGATTTAACATACAAACAGTATAATGCAAATATACATTCAAATTTATTTACGTAGATTCATAAACTATTTACAAAAAAACTATTACATTTTAATATTATGTATAAAGTTATCAATAAAATAAACACAATGTAATATGCTATTACATGTACCGGGCACACACAATTGCTTTATTGTGTGTTAGAAAGTCAATCGCAAATTAAATAGCTACTGGAATCTGTGAGGACACTGTGTCTTGGATCGGAATCATAGATAAAGTATGCACATCTGGAGCGACATAATACAGAAGGCATCATCATGTTGACTTTTCTCCTCTCACAACCCCGAGTGCTAATATACTTGCGGCTAAGTTCGCACCTATCACCCTTAGATCACAGGATCTTTCTGGCACATTGTTATCACCCATGCCTCTTTAAAAGCAGTGGATGGCGGATTTATTACAAATTAAATCAACAACAACAGCACAATCAAAGGAAGGGTACGCGTTGATCTGTGTAAGGATCAACACCCTCCCTTGCTATCGCTAGGATATAAAACTCCCGTCAACTTTGGAAGATTTCTTGTCTGATCTGTGCACGGTCTTCACACTTTTCGGTTAAAAATAATGGGATGCTTCACACTTTCTGTAGAGCTTATTTAATGTTTCTCACCCTCCAGGTTTCTTCAAAATGGCCTCCAAATCAATTCGTTTGATTTGTTTTATCATAAAATCGCGCAGTTGTCCCTATGACAATAGAACCAAAAATACCGTTACCTAGCATTTCTGTGTTCTTTTTATCTTTTACGGTACAGAGATCTATAGATACACACGGTTTATTTGGTACAACACGTTATACGAAATAGTTTTAGGACTATTCTTTTCAAAATCGTATATCTCACACATGGTTGAATTAGATCAGATATTTATGTACAGCTGTAAACATTATTTGTAAATACAGTCAAGCGTCAAGGAGATTATACGGACCGTCAATCTGCAACGCAACGGGTAGCGTGGCCGAGCGGTCTAAGGCGCTAGTTTAAGGCACCAGTCTCTTCGGAGGCGTGGGTTTAAATCCCACCGCTGCCATACCTTGTTGCAAGCAAAATGTATGTCGTTAGTTCAAACTCTCATCGTATCAAACTTTTTTAAGTGAATGCTTTGAATGGTGACAATTGCATTTTATGTATTTTGTGAAATATACTTAAGCTTTCATATTTGAATGTTTTGACATATTACTTGTATATGTGTGTTGCAAATACATGTAGTCAAATCAAGTCAGAGGTACAACTTTATAACACTTGAGCAGAACATTCCTTTCAATACCAGTGTTTGAATTCTGATTTTTTTTCTAAGAATTTCCGCTGAGATATTTTTCAATATCTTTGATTTTTAGCTAAGATATCATGTATTTTCTTAATTAAAAGTATTAGAAGATTTCTAACCAAATTCCTTTGTCTGTGAATAAACTTGAGGTCGAATGCAGGTTTTGTTTAAAAATAAAATAGTAACTTTTACATTCGTCTACGATAAAGTTTCTATACAATACTTCATCTAAAAATATAGATATTCTCATATGTTTAGACAATCATGATTACCAAAATCATATCGCATTCTAATTCTTAGTTCAACCTATTCTGGAAATATGCAGAACTAAACCCAAGTTCATTGTTCAATCGAACGACATATGTGTCGTGTTCTGAGAAAACTGGGCAAAATGCTTGTGCGTACATTGTCATCCTAGATAAGCCTGTGCAGTCCGCACAGGCTAATCAGGGACGACAATTTCCGCCTTTATGGAATATTTCGTTTAAATGATGTCTCTTCTTAGCGAAAATCCAGTTTAGGCGGAAAGTGTCGTCCCTGATAAGCCTATGCGGACTGCACAGGCTAATCTGGGATGACACTTTACGCACATGCATTATGCCCACTTTGCTCAGAACGCGACACATATTACTATAACGTGTTCAGGTTAGAAGCAATAGCATTGGACATCTCATGTTGTCATACAGGTGGCCTGGCCGAGCGTTCCATTGCGCTGGTTTAACCGCTTCCATTTATTTCCTACACGAGAAATTACAAAGACCTTAATGGAACCACAAAACTTAAGTTTTTGCAAGCAAAAAATCTTTTCCGAATTTAAATGTGCTCCCAATGTTGCTTATAAAATGTCATTAAGAATGTGAAGGAGAATATGGACCCTTGACCTGGACCGTTATGCCAAAATGGGCATTATGCCATATTCGGCCAGTCTGTTCAGAAACTACGCTGGTTACTAATGAGACCTCAAAACCTTGCGTAACTCTATTGCGGACATGATAGCTCCTGACAAGGCTGCGTGGATTAGCACGCTGGTCTTGAGTTGCCCTGACCGCATTTTGGCATAAGACCCTTTTTGCATGACGCGGGTAAGATGTAGAGGATATTTTTTATGTCAGTGTAAGATCGTTTGTTATTTCACGAGTGTTTCTATGATCACGAGTGAAATAACAAACGATCTTACACTGACATGAACAAATTTTCTGTTTCTTTTATTCCTCTTTTTCAAGAAAATAATTAACAGCTGTTTACCTTTCGCTGAAATGTTACCCTTTCTCCCGTGGCGTACCTCAATACATTGAAATGACGTCATTTTGTTTACGAATGACGTCATTTTGTTGACGAAATGACATCATTACTCCAGCGAAATTCTTCAGTTAAACACTTTAACAATGTAAATAAACGGTAAAAAAAAGCATAAAATAAAAAGAAAATGTGTTGGATTCGGTGGAATATCGATTTTATTTCACTCGTGATCATAGAAAAAATATAAACATGGGAAGTACATCTTGATATGATAATCTTAAAATAGAAAGAGTAGTTCCGAATTTTTTTTATTTTCACCGGTGAAAATAACAATTTGTTTATTTTCACTGCTGTTATTTCATTGCAGAAATGTCATATTTTATCATTAAAGTATTAAAAAAAATCTATACCCCTTAATTGTGAGACGTGGGTTCGGACTCTTGAACACCTTACAGCCAGATTACATATAGTTGACCAACAGCATTGGAAATAAATGAATGACCATCCCGTGTCATTATTGTTCATGATGATGATTACTGATGGTGTTGCAACTGTTGTTGTTATTGCATACCATTCTAGTGTTCATTCACGAAAATGTGTTGCCGATAGAAAGGTGATTAATAGTTTCAAAGACAAAATGCAGAGACAGAAAGACGATTTGCTTTTACATTTTCAATCCGCTTCAGAATTACGCATTACAATTATGCTATTGTACTCGAGATATATCCAAAGAATGACGTCGGAAGTCAGTAATCGAAGCCCAGTATAATGTTTGATGTTGGCAAGTAATCACAATCGAATATCAATCCATCCTTTATCTGTATTTCGACTACTTTGTCGCTATTTTATTATCAAATGTTAAAGTTGTATGATTATTTACCATGCATGTATTCAATTTGTCAATTTACAACAATAAATCATAGATCATAATGTAATTTGTATCAATTCATCATCTCATTACACTTGATTATCGATGTCGCGTCGTTGCTTGTCAATTTGTTGATGTTTTCTACAAGGATTGTGGAATTGTAAATTACTAAAATGTATCGGAGTAACTTTCAATAATTAGTCGGACACTTCTGCTGGATACATGATCTCGATATATAACTATTGCATATTTACATGTAAAGATATGTTCACTCCCCTCTCCCAACGAACTAGTCAAAATTGAATGTGTTTGAACACTCCGTTTAATAGTTTCCCTTTGTATCTTGTATTATAGTATTGTATTATCTGTTTACATTATGCATGTTATAACTGTTCCCAACTTGACCGGGAAATATTGTTAAAATCTGTTTTTTGTCATGTTGCCCTTATTGTATACCTTGTATACTTGGGTGTAAATAAAGAGTTGTTCTGTTCTGTTCTTCTGTTCTTGTGTGAAGTCGGTCGATCAAACGCGCTGATGACATTCGGGAACAAACTACACCGTTCTTGATTTATTGTTTTTACCTGAAGGGGCGCTGCGATTGACCGACAAAGGAGTCAATATTTACGAAAGTTTAATGATTAGAAATGTATTGTTTTTAAATTTAATTTGTTCGTGTGGTAGCTCAAACAGGTTGAAATTAAATTAGCCTCGCTCTTGGAAACGGGGCTTAATGGATGTGCGTAAAGTGTCGTCCCAGATTAACCTGTGTAGTCCGCAAATGCTAATCAGGGAAGACACTTTCCACTGTTATGGTATGTTTCGTTTAAATGAGGTCACTTCTTAGCGAAAATCCCGTTTAGGCGGAAGGTGTCGTCAATGATCAACCTGTGCAGACTGCACATCTAATCTGCGACGAAACTGTACGCACATGCATTAAAATCCGTTTTACCAGTACTCAACTTTTCTTTAGCATCACATTCCCTTGCATAGTCTCTTTAATTGTCGTTTGTAAAAAAATTCACTGTTTTGTATTCAATATTAAAAAAATGAAATACGCTATCAGTTATATGTTTGCAAGTATTATTGCTAACCAAGAAGATTTAAGAGGAATATGTAACATTCTGAAACAGATTAAAAGTGATAATCCGTATAAATCGTACTTTGATGTCCAAGTAAAGGCCTAATGACAACGTCTTGTGATGCTAGGCCTCCTGTGTGTGCGGTCTTGATTAGAAACGATTGTTGGCAGATTAAATATCAATTTTAAGAGTATTCCTCTAAAAATGCGTCGAGGGATTACAGAAGTTTGATGATTGAACATTTAGGGCTAATGGTCTTACAATGGTTGCAGCAGTTAATGAATGCAAGGTCAGGTGAAACCTTGCTCAGCGTATTACCTGAGACTCGTGGGAGAATTCTCCTGTTTAATGGATGTCTAATCATAGATACATGTATTTCGAATAATACATTATTTTCGATTGACATACACCCCTTTACCACTCTTAGTGTATTACAAACAAAAACGAAATGGAATTTCAGTGTATGTAACACCAAAAAGGTTCGTAGGCATATTACCTGTAATGGTAATTCGATGTAACTAAATCGGATTTTATATACACGAATTTAAAAAGTGCCTGTTAACAATAACGTGCCATCTTAATTCAGTGGTGCTCTGGGAAAACCGCATGGCTATTCTAGCACGACGCTTTACGCACATGCATTAATTACACCTGGTTTTCCCAGAGCGCGGCTCAAATATTGATGTGTTTTGTGTTTTTCTTACTTTATTTCTTCCAATTCATTATCTTCTGGGATGAGAAAGGATTATGTGCTCTATCTCATAAAAAATCTTACCGCATGTCTGACTTTGTTCATTAAAAATAGATGCTTCTATTTTTTTGTATTCTTGGAATGATGCCATGAACAAGATACCAATGTAATGATAAACATAAGTAAAATGTAGTTATCGTAGTTATCAATTGTTACTAATCAGCATTTATACATCATCACATGCTTTTTTGAAAATGTTATCGAAATGTTCATTTGCAAACAGATGTTTAATAGGACGGGATCCTAGTTCCGGTTGTACTCACGGATTGCTATCACCAATCGCAGCAGCATCTTGCAATCATGCATGGGCGTGGAATATTGGCCAATAACATCTGACATATATTCACGTACCGGGGAAGTCATTACTGATCAATTAATATAATTATCACGCGTATCTGTCTGCCATCGGAAACTAATCAAGGCAGTAATACGATAAATTACATGCGGATATCTTCAGTCCCTTCTCTGCAATGTGCAGCGGCCCCTTAAGGTGCAATATAATTCATCTTGCAAGGTGTAATTTTTTCCCGGATGTCATCAACACGTTTGATCGACCTACTTCAAATACAAGGTCTTGAAAGATGCTCCGAGATATGCATGTCATTTACAATGAAACAATCGGTTGTCGAAATTTTCAACAAATTGATAATCAAAGCCTCGATATCGATAATCAAAGGAAATGAGATAACGAATGTATACAAATTGAAAGATGGTCGATGATTTATAATACTTTACTGTCAGCTTGAATGCGTTGATGGTAAATATCAATTCACTTCAACATTGTGTAAATACCGGAAGTGATTATTTCTTATATCTTGTAGAAGACAAACAGCGGATAATAATTTATATAGAACTACAACGCTCAGCTAAAGCAGCGAGTTAACACATGTTTATGGCGAGAAACAGCTTATAATTAAATATAAAATCGATACCGAATACACTTACAACATTCTAATAACGCGAAACAACTTGCATGATGAATAGAAAGACCTGGACACAAATATAGAAGGACGAGAATGCCCAGGGCCCATTACGGGGCAAACCCGTATAAATCAGGGAGTTCACGGGTCGAAGTACAATTTGGCGCCAATTACTGTCATCTCTCACACTTTTCGTCTAGACTTGAATTAAAAAAGTCTTCCTTAAAAACAAATATTCCATACAGGTGGAAAGTGTCGTCCTGATTAGCCTATGTGACGACACTTAACGTACAATGGTACATGCATCAAGCCCCGTTTTCCCAAAGAGCGACTCAAGTATATATCTGGCTGCACTTTAAAACTCTTCGGGTGCGCGCTCGAGAAAATCCATATCTAAATCTGCGTATGACCACTCAATTATAAATATATTAGCGATTCATTATGACAACTGTTACGCTACTGGTTATCAAACCTGACATAAACCATGTGTATATATTCCCATAACCATATCATAATCCAAACAAGATCCTGTCAAATTACTGACTTTTACGAGCTTTCAAAATATTGACTGAATAAAGTTATGTCAACATAAGCTAAATGTGACATTTTGGGCCATTTACACCTATTACGCTTAGATAAAATAATATTACAATCGAAATCAGTGCGAATTACGTTGATATTCAAATAAATTAAGAAATATTAAACAATTTTAAATGTGTCAAATTTGTAAACGCAGCTGCAGGCAATTTTGTTTGCATTTGTAGTCCATTTCAATTTACATTTACCTAATGTTTTAATACCATGCTATTACGGAGAGGAATTGTGCTTTATTTGCCAATTGCTGTTACATACGAGTTCAGTCATTTTTATTTGTGAGCGTTAGCTCACAAATAATGTAGNAATCTGTAGAAAATGGAGGTATCAAATTAACGGACATTGGCTCATTCTTGAATGCAATCAAATGCAGCTGGGTTAAAAGATACCTAGATAATACCAATACGAGTAAATGGAAATTATTCTACCAGAAAATTCTACAAAAATATGGTGACTCCTTACTTTTTGAATGTAACATCAGCAATAATATTTTACATGCAATTGCAAACGAAAACATATTTCTATCTAGTGTTCTATCGGCATGGAGTAATGTTACTCATAATCTAGAAACCCAAACCAACAGTAAAACTATTTTATGGAACAATAAAGACATAACTTCAAACAATAAGACGTTTTTCTATAAACATTGGTTTGGACAAAACATTAAATATGTCGACCAATTGTACGATTACAGAATTAAGGACTTCTATTCTTTTGATAATATATGTTATATATACGGAATACCTTCAAGCAATTTCCTAATGTATTACACATTAATTAAAAGCATACCCATACATATTAAATCTTTAATCAATACAAATAACACACCATGTACGCAAACATCATTCATAGAAAACATGCTTGCAAAACAAAACAAAACGAACAAAATATTTTACTCACTACAAATTAAAAAACCTGTAGAAAACTCCAAAATTCAAAATAAATGGCAAATCCTTCTTCAAGAACAAGAATTTAATTGGAAACAAATATTTATCATGCCATATAAAACAACTATAGATAGCACACTGAGAAATTTTCAATATAAATATGTCCATAGAATCATAGCTACGAATAAATATCTTTTTAAGTGCAACCTGTCCAACACAAATTTATGTGATATATGCAGCGAACACATTGAAACAATAGAACACCTTTTCTGGGAGTGCAAACATATTCAAACTCTATGGAACCAATTGACAACATTTCTAGAGAAACAACAATTAAAAGTAAAACTGTCTCTCTTTAATATCAGTTTCGGTGTAAATACTTTTAAAATACCAGAAATTAATAACACTGTGAACTACATTATTATATTAATGAAATACTTCATATTCAGCATGAAATACAAAAAACAAACACCTACTTTGAACTGTTTTATAAATTATCTAAAACTAAAGATCCAAATTGAAAAAGAAATAGCCCTCAACAACGATACACTTCAAATTTTTGAACAAAAATGGAAACACATAAACTTTGATAATCCAGTCCAGTTGTCTTCTACCCCACTTTACGCAATTCATTTATAGTATTGATTATTACATTTAAAAATAACGACATATACCACAGGCAACCAAAAAAAAAACAACTATATATATTAGCATATCATGTATAATATGTTTGACATTATTACTACTGAATGATATCACCTTTTTTCTTACTCATGCACATATTTACATTGTATGTTTTATATTGAATAAATTTTTTTTTTTTTAATTATAACGATAAACTACATTTTTTCACATTTATGAGTCTCTGGGAAACGGGGTTTAATGTGTGAGCGTAAAGTGTCGTCCCAGATTAACATGTGCAGTTCACACAGGCTAATCAGGGAAGACAATTTCTACCTAAACTAGATTTTCTCTAACGATACTTTCTCAAAACGAAACATACCATACAAACGGTAAGTGTCGTCCCTAATTAGCCTGCGGTATGCACAGGCTAATATGGGCGACACTTAACGCACATGCATAAACCCCGTTTTCCCAGAACGATGCTTATATATTTGGTCTCGAGACGTCATTATGAGTGGGCTCGATCAATTCCTCAGAAAAGGCGAAACTATTTGTCAAACTCTCCACGAGTAATTGCCAGATTGCTTTATATCCTGTAAACACAGCTGCATCGATAAGGCAGCCTGCATTCAACCCCCTGCGGATTGCACGAGCATCTGGCACGCGCCCTTGATAGGGTTAAACACCAGTCTGCTGGGGATACACACCACATTGTGTCTTCACTGGCGTATACATATAATATACACATATATACATACTCACAGCAGTGGGTTCAGATACAGAGCTGATGATGCTAGACAGACGCTAGATGGCTGTTCGTGTGTGTGCATTTCGAAGTTTATTAGGTCCTTCCGCGTTGACAGAGGTTCATGAAGATGGATAAAAGAAGCGACTTCTAGATTGTTAACATGTTTTTATTTGACCTAGTGACATAGTTTTTAACCACACATGACCCAATTTCAATCTGAACCGAGATTTAATTGTAACAAGTGATCTGACCAATTTTGATAAGGCCAATTAAAAAAGTTTCACGATAGCCACATACAGATAAATTATCACGTCCCTTGGCGGCCATGTTTTTCCACGAACCAAACAATTTTTTAAAACTAGATAAATGTTCTGACAAAGTTTCACGAATATTGGACAATAAATGTGTCTTCTAGAGTGTAAGCAAGTGTTTACTATATTTATTTAGTTTAAATACAGTCTAACCTATCCGTGCTTGGTTGTAGACTGCTCATCAACCAACATCATCAGCATGGATGCCGCCGTCTTAGAATGTTTCGGCCCTTTGAATTCCATGAACATTCTGATAGCAGTGGGCCCACAGTGGCGATCAGTCACTGCGTGTTGGTTGATTGCCTCCAGCTCTTCTCATCTCGCCTCAGCCACAGCCAGCTTGATGCCCGTTCGGCCGCTTGGCTCAGTCTCTGGATAGCCACTCGTCTCTCCCTGCCAGTAGTTCCTACTGCTGCCATCAGCCTGTGAACGGACTGGGAACAGAACCCTCTAACGCCAACTTCCACGGGAAATAGCCAAGTACGCCAGCCTTGTTACTTGCACTGATCCATGAGTTCTGTGTACTTTGCCTTCATCCGCTCGTATGCCTCTTCACATCTTGCCTCCCATGGTACTGTCAGCTCTATGGTGACGAGCTTCTTTCCTGTCTCTGACCACAGTAAAATATCTGGTCGTAGGGTTGTCTGAACCACGTTTGGGAAAACAAGCCTTCAACCAAGGTCAAATTCCATCTTCCAGTCTCTCGAGCCATCAAGAATTGATGCTTTTGTTGGTTTCTGTGTCTTCTTGGTCTCACCCGATTTGACGAAAGCGATGTGCCCATGGCGGGGGTAATTACCATGTTCCTTCTTTCGTTCATTCTCTATCCAGTCAGCCAATTCTCTGAGGACCAAGTCGTGCCTCCATCTATTTTTCGTGTCAGTGCTGTAGTACAAGATGACAGAACAAGCTCAAGGGTGCCTACTCTGTCACACAGGCTGCATTTTTGCTCTGCTGTGAGACCCCATCGGCACAAGTTCGCAATGTTTTACGATAAATGTTGTCATATAAGGAAAACTGCCTCCTTTCGGACATAATTTTCAACAGACGTGAAATTTTTTCGAAAACGGCCCAGATATCATTAGGACAAATGTTCTACCCAAGTTTCATGAAGATTGGACTAAAAAAGTTACGACTGTACAAATGTTAAAGTATGACTGAACCGCCAACATAGCAAAATGAGAGGTACTGCAATCCGATGTTAAAATGCGTGCTTTTACAATCTGATTGTTACGGTTGATATACCGTAATTCTAGTCATCTTACAATTAGCGTTGTATTAGTGTAATTGACGCAAGCAGGAATTCATTTGACAAATGGAGGAGTAAATGGCCAGGGTAACTTTTCTAATATCTGCATGAAAGAATACAACGCGCTTGGCCATGTTTTTAATACAAGGAAGTTATTTTTGTCGCAAGACATTCGTAGAAAAACAAACCCTTTGATACGGCCGTAGGCGCTTTTATATCATAACTATGCATTATTTGTTATTGTTTAATTTGTAATTTAATATACACATTTATTCACTATCGCTGCGACTGTATTGCCAATGGTATGACGCATATTTGACATGCACTAAAAAGTAAATTAGCGAGCGTAAATTAAAACACGATTGTATATGAGATATGACTCCAATAATATATTTTATGTCCCAGTTTTACTCCAGGCGGTATGACAGATTTTAAAACTGAAATATTAAATATGAAAATAATGCTTTAAAATGGGAATGGATAACGCATGGAACTAATTTGAAAAGTTGTTTTTATTTTGCAATAACAATTAACATAACTTTATTGCATATAGTTGTTGTCGTAATGACAAATTAGAATAACATGTTGCATATTTGTTAAATGCGTTACAAATATAATATTGCTATCTTGACAACATGGTAAAATAGGAGGCCTTGTATTTATTTATTTTTTGCTTGACATTTCTTCTTGTCATACAGTTAAGGTATCTTAGAGTGCATGTACAAAGGTTGAAACAGATCATATCCAAACAAAGCGCTTATTTAAATGAAAAGACATATCTTGCATGCTAATCATTATAGCAAAATACTGTCTACTATACATATTCCCGCCAAAACTGCTGTCTGAAATTGCACAGAATCTGTCGACACTTTTCCAGCTCCAGGATTATTTTACTGATTACAAATGTTACAAATTAAATTCATTTTACATCGCATTGTTCTGGGCGTTTCTTTTATAAGACATACATGTCTGAGTTAATTCTTTTGGGTTAATGTTATTGCTTTCTGGACTTGATGTATTTATCCTTACCTCTTCCTCGAAAAAGAAATCAAATAAAGACTGAAATGTATTTTGACTATGAATCGGCAAATTCAGAATTTGTTATCGGAAAGATCTTTATGGTTAAAAAAATATATTGTTCATATCTTTTGCGTTGTAAAGGCATATGTCGGTATTTTAACAAAGCAATTTGTTCTTTGTTTAAACTCACGAGGCTCTTTCGAATTCTCGTTGGATTGTTATGGTACACCTGCAACTGGATCTACAATGTTTACACCTGCAACTGGATCTACCATGTTTACAATGAAACAGTTGCCATAGTTACAAATTAACTAATTTGTTCACTGTTTTTGCGTGTACACGATTGTTTCGTGTGACAACAGATATGCTTGATAGCCATCAAAATAATTTCCGTATCATTTAACAGGCCGAATATTGCACAATTTGCTATTCGAAAAAAATACAACAATTACCGGTAAGTTCACATTTCGCATTTTCATCTCAATTACATCGTTTAATTGAGAAGGGGGTTGCCTTTGTACTTTAATCATATACTTGTTATGCTGAATTGCATATAGTAACGAACAAAAAACCAAAGCGACTAATAACAAACAGAAATTAAAATGAAAAGGTCCATAAAAGCCTAAAGTGTCCAGTCTAGGCGGAAAGTATTGTCCCTGATTAGCCTGTGCGGACTGTATATGCTCATCAAGGATGACACCTTGCAAACGCATTAAGCCCCGTTTTCCCAGAGTTCGTGTCATATTTTATCCCGCCTTCCCAAAACTGGGGTGGGTCCCCTCTTCATAAATCTCACACTGCGTAACACCGAAAACGATTTGAATCGCTTTGAATCATAAACACGCGTTGTTCAGAATGATCCGCTTCAATTGAGTTATAAATTTAAATGTAAAATTACGTAGTCCGAGAATTTCATTCAGCTCGACTCACATCGACCTAAGGAATAATTGAAAACCAATGACAGATGTCGGTGCATAATTCTACACGCTGAATCCAAAATATCACTTATAGTTATTTATTGATCTTTTTCTTTTGGCTGAAAAGCGGTGATAATTTAATCGATCGTTTTGTGTTTTGTCTGCGAAAAACAATATATGAATGTAATCAATTGCATGTTTTAACTTTCGGTTATAATGCACGTCAATTTTCGTGACAACGGAAGTGATATAATGCACACGCGTGTATGGCACGCGCTAAAGTAAAAACTAGGCTTTAATTTCGTAACCCACATCAAAAGGATGGGATCTTTGTTTTCGCTGAATTGAAATGCATCTGATCGAAAGAAAAAAATCGAACAAATGTTATCAAAAATAGATGACTAACATATTGAAGAAAAAATGTAACATGTTGAACCCCGGCGCGTGGCTCTTTTCAAAATCTCGCGAGATACAAATAAGGAACGAGATCAAGCGCGCAATTTATCAAAGAGAAAGGGTCCATCTGTTTCCAGTACATGTAATCAAAAATTGAGGCTAAATTCATTAGAGTAAAGGACTTAATAATCCTGTTAACGCTATTACGTTATGACCAGAATGACCTTATCGTAATTAGAAATTCGAGTCTTTGTTAAGACGGAAATAACGGGATTTCATGAACATATTTGGACAACGATTTTTGAATAATTATTTCTTTTACAGTGACAATTGATTTTGGGCGACTGTTATTTTAAAAACTTAATTAGTTGTGATACACAACGTTTTGAATGTCGTCTAAATGAAAGCTCTAATCCACAAATGCTTATGCGAAAAATCTGCAGAATTGCGAAGAGAAAAATGTTTTCTAACGGACACGTTACCGACCAAAATAAAAACAATCTGCATGGAAATCGGTCAAATTATAACGAATTACTTTATACATCCCTGGTTTTTGTGGGTTGAAAAATGAAACATTTCGGGAAGAGTAAGGGGCGTAGTCAGAGGATGATCGCGATTGTTTATTGACATTGTTTCACATGTTATAAAGATAACAAGTGCATAATAAAACAGATGTTAATGCCGACTTTTTTATTTCTCTCTTTATACGAAAACCATGACATATTTCGTATTCAATTAACACATATCGGAATGGTCTTAAATGTCTTATCTTTACAATCGAAATGTCTGATTGGTTGTAAATGTTAAGGAACAATTATTCATAATTAGCAGTCGTGGACTTCTGGACCTCGAGCGATAGATGTACCGTACCGATATGCAATTGTATGACCCAAAAGATAAATTACTTCCGGAAAGACGTAAGAATGTCACACGATGTAAAGATAAAACAAAATATCTATAATTAATAGCTTATAAATTAGATCACACAATTCACAATCGCCAAAGGGTAATTCCCTTTTATATTGCCCCATGTTTATGTTTAAACATATGTTTCGTCTAAAATGTATGTGAAACATGCGTATAATCACGATTTGTAGAAAAGTCGGATGTTCATACCTATTTGTAACGATTGTACTATAGTTAACAAACACATCGATTTGAACAAGTAGCGTATAAATGTTCTGAATTTAGCCCAAAGACTGGATGTTATTTTTTTTTGCGAATTCGCGTTTTTAATTGAATGAATGATACAAACAAAAGGACTGAACTATGTACACATAATTTCCTAATATCAAAGAATTAAATGTAACATTGGTATGTCCACCCAGTCACATGAAAATGTTACGTATTTTTACGTTGGAACACGCGCAACAGAGTGTGTGTGATCATAGTAATAGTTACTGAAGCCACATTCAACTTCTTAAAACAATCATAAAAGCATGCCAGTTGTTCGAAGCAAAGCTAAAATCAAACCTCTACCAGTATCTACTAAACAACGCGATAAATTTAAATTATTTGCAATATTATTGTTTGTTTGTTTTTATAAAAAAAGTAATTATTTGTTCTCCCTTCATATTTCTTGCTAAATATTGTTTCCTATACTATTACATATACATATACATACAATTGCTATGCATCGCGCCAATAAGTAGAACGTACCCCAAACTCAACCCTTTCATGCAGGAATGTTCGACTGTTTCAGATGACCACTAGACAGTTGCCGTCGCAGAGACTTTGATATGCGTCTCATTAAACATCGATGGATATAATGTCTTCATAACAATATGAGTGGCGTTCTGTGAAAACGGGGCTTAATGCATGTGCGTTAAGTATCGTCCCAAATAAGCCTGAGGACTGCGCACAAGCTAATCAAAGACGACACTTTCCGATATCATGGTTTTGCTCGTTCAAAGGAAGTCTCTGGTTAAACATCATGTTTAGGCAGAAAGTGTCGTCTCTGATTACCGGTAGCATGTGCGAACTGCACAGGCTTAGCTGGGACGACACTTAACGCACATGTATTAAGCCCCGTTTCCACAGAGCGCGGCTTATGTAATTGTTGAAGCAGCATAACACTACTAAACAGCAGGGGCATGTATTGTCTTAATGTCTTTTTTTATTGAGAGCAATGGGATACGTCTGCACATCTGGAGCGACATGACACAGAAGACATCGGCGTGTTGACCTCCTCTTAAACCCCGAGTGCTAATATACTTACGGCTAAAATCGTACCTATCACCCTCAGATCACAGGATGTTCCTGGCACATTATTATCACCTACACCCCTTTGAAAGCAGTGGATAACGGATTTATTACAAATTCAATCAACAGCAACAACACAATCACAGCTATCGCTGGAAAATAAAACTCCCGGCAACTTTCGGAGATTTCTTGTTTGATCTTGTGCGTGATCTTCACACTTTTTCGGTTCAAAATAATGGGATGGCTTCACACTTTCTGTAGGGATTATTAAATGTTTCTCACCTTTCAGATTTCTGCAAAATAAAGTCGCGCAGTTTGCCCTACGACAAAGGGCCGGACACAAAATGCCGCTACCTCGCATCGCTTTGTACTTTTAAAATAAACATTGTATATTGATTCATATTTGGTACAAAACGTTATACTAGGGATTTTTAGGACCATACTTTTCCAAAATCGTATTTTCCACACACAGATGCATAAGAACATTGTTTACATTTCTAATTGTGAAGAATATAGTTGGCTTCGTATAAGTGAAGAATGAGATGATATATTTTACAGCTAAAATAATAAATATATTATAGAAATATAAATGATAAAAAAAGTATTTTTGAATTCAGTTATGCGTCAATTTGAGTAAAAATATACTTAACGTCAGCTTCAATGCTACCAGGTAGCGTGGCCGAGCGGTCTAAGGCGCTGGTTTAAGGCACCAGTCTCTTCGGAGGCGTGGGTTCAAATCCCACCGCTGCCACATTTTAGACGAGAAAATATGGCAGTGTGTCATTTTATCAACCGTTTTAGTGAACCTGTTAAATGGGGACAATTACATTGACACATTTACTTCAAAATATGCACGAATGAATGTTTTTCTGCATGTTTATGACAATCCAATCACCTGTCTATGAATTGTGAAATATATATATCCACTTATCACTGGCAATGAAATGCTATGAAACATCTGTCATGGAGTTCAATATTACACTTCACGCAGATCCGAGTTGACTTTCCGCCACAAAAGGCACATCTTCTCTGAGTGTAATTTGGCGCAATGTAGTGGTCGCGCCTGCCTTGCCTGACAGCAGCCGGTACTCTGCGATTAATGTGTATGACCCTTCCAACCGGACGTCCACGCAAAGCTCGTTGGGAATACCTCATAAGATAAACTTTGCATATTTCCCGCTTGAAATCTAGAAGATCCATGGGTTGGTTCTGATATTTTGCGGATAACCTGTACAGGACCCATGCATTTTGCACAACGATGTCCGGGACAAACGCAAGCAGTGCCCACCACCATTTCTTTATCCGAATACCAATTTTGTAGGTGTTCATATTTTGATCCATACGATCAACACCTCCCATACATCTGTTGTATTCCGCAATAACGTTTGTCTGTTGCACTTCTATAATCCTTCTTTCACGTTTTGACCAACGCTGGACCCTGTTTACTGGAGTTATTGTGTGGCAGTTCGTGCCCATATATACATGGTTGTTGTCATTCCATTCCACAATCAGGGCCATACCATGTTCGTCATAACGAAAATCGTACCGGCCCCGTTCCATGTTCAACATCTGTTTTTGGGGAAGCAAAGGACACTTTTCAATTCGATTGGAACGCAGCGTGCCTGTTCCTCCAATGCCAATTTCGGTCAGCCGATCTAAAAGCTTTACACTTGTGAATAAATTGTCGAAGTAAAGCCGATACGGTGCTTTGGGAAGCTCCGAAATCAGGTCAAGTACTACTCCAGCACCCATCCCAAGTTCATGTCGTCCGGCACCGGCACCTTGATAGGGCTCAACCTGAATGAGGTAACCAAGTCTGGTAGTAAGAAAGACACCACAACTTGAAACCAATTCGAATGGGTTTCCCCCAAATGAACTGCTTGGCGCTATGTTTACCAAAGTAAGGCACCATGCACTCGTCGATTGCAAGATCTTGCTCCATTGGAAACTGCAAACATCGGTCATTGATCACAGAATACAAAGGTCTTATCTTGCTCATCTTGTCATTTGGATTCAGTTGATTGTTGTCACAAACATGAAGGGATTTAAGTATGTCTTCAAACCGCTTCCTTGACAAAGCGTTACATATTGCCTCTTTTTTAGTGTCAGGTTTCTGTTCCCAATACATCCGCCGCCTTGGAAGATTTGCATACCCTGTCACAAGCAGAATAGCAATCAAAAGTCGAACCTCTTCAATAGATATTTGAAATATATGATTGCCTTGATGTCTGGCATAACTTGTAGTCTGTTCTCTGATCATTGAACACACTTCGTCATCAAAAAATAGTTTAAACAGTAAATGAGGCCCCCAGTCTCTATCAAAGAATTCGGGTCGTCTGAAATTCCATTGCAAATATCTGTCCATCTAATCATTTGGAATATCTTTTGTGATCCAGTGAGGCAGTGACGGTGAGGTGCCGGTCGCCGTCTTCCCCTTCTAGGAATGTTGGTCATCCGTTGCTCATTCTGGTTTTGTTGCACATGGATCTGAACGTCATAGTCAATAGTGGTGTCCGATGCATCGGACACAGCATCTACATCCCTACCCTCATCCTGCGATTTGTCCGAATGGTTAGTGTCTGTGATGTTTGAGACTGATCCGGTGGCATTTCGCACAGAAACAGTCACATCAGCACGAAGTTGGTTTCCTGTCAAATTATATATATTGCTGATGACATTCGGGGAAAAACACCGTTCTTGATTTATTGTTTTTAGCTGAAGGGGTGCTGCGATTGACCGACAAAGGAGTCAGTGTTAACGAAGGTTAACGCTTAGAAATGTATTATTTTTAATTTAATTTGATCGTGTGGTAGCTTAAACAGGTTGAAAATTAAATAATTAAATAAGCCTCGATCTGGGAAACAGGGCTTAATGGATGTGCGTAAAGTGTCGTTTAAATGAGGCCCCTTCTTTGCGAAAATCCCGTTTAGGCGTAAGGTGTCGTCCCTGATTAACCTGTCCAGACTGCACATGCTAATCTGGGACAAAACTGTACGCACATGCATTAAACACCGTTTTCAAATAGATCAAATCTTCTTTAGCATCACATTCCCTTGAATAGTCTCTTAAATGGTCGTTTGTAAATTTGTTCCCGTTTTTTCATTCAATTATAAAAGAATGATATACGCTATCAATTGTATTTTTGCAAGTGTTATTGCTAACCAAGCAGATTTTAAAGGAATGTGTAACAATCTGAAACGCATTAAAACTGATAATCCGGATAAATGGTACTTTGATGTCCATATAAAAGCCTTAATGACAACAGCTTAAAGGCCGCCTGTGTGTGCGGCCTTGATAAGAAACGATTGCTGGCAGATTAAATATCAATTTTAAGAGTATTCCTCTAAAAATGCGTCGAGGGATTACAGAAGTTTGCTGATTGAACATTTAGCGCTTATGGTCTTACAATGGTTGCAGCAGTTAATGAATGCAAGGTCAGGTGAAACCTTGCTCAGCGTATTACCTGAGACTCGTGGGAGAATTCTGAAGTTAAATGGATGTCTTATCATAGATACATATATTTCGAACAATACATTATTATCGCTTGACATACACCCCTTTACCACTCTTAGTTTATTAAAAACAAAAACAAAATTGAAGATGAACATGTTTTACACATTAAATCATATACCAATCATATCGTTCAAACTTATACTTTTTGTTAACTCTATATACACATGTGTATATAGGTACATCTATAGATCTACGATTTCAGTGTATGTAACATCAAAAAAGTTCGTAGGCATATTACCTTTAATGGTTATTCGATTGAACTAAAGCGGATTTTATATACACGAATAAAAAAAGTGCCTGTTAACAATAACGTGCCATCTTAATTCAGTGGTGCTCTGGGAAAACCGCACGGCTATTCTAGGACGACGCTTTACGCACATGCATTAATTACACCTCGTTTTCCCAGAGCGCGGCTCAAATATTAATGTGTTTTGTGTTTTGCTTGGTTTATTTCTTCCAATTCATTATCTTCTGAGATGAGAAAGGATGATGTGCTCTATCTCATAAAAAATCTTACCGCATGTCTGACTGCGTTCATTAAAAATAGATGCTTATATTTTTTGTATTCTTGGAATGATGCCATGAAAAAGATACCAATGTAATGATCAACATAAGTAAAATATAGTTATCGTAGTTATCAATTGTTACTTATCAGCATTTATACATCATCACCTGCTTTTTTAAAAATGTTATCGAAATGTCCATTTGCAAACAGATGTTTAATACGACGGGATCCTAGTTCCAGTTGTGCTAACGGATTTATATCACCTTTCGCAGAAGCATCTTGCATTCATGCACGGGCGTGAATTATTGGCCAATTGCATCTGACATAAATTCACGTACCGGGGAAGTCATTACTGATCAATTAGTATAATTATCACGCGTATCTGTCTGCCATCGGAAACTAATCAAAGCAATAAAACGATAAATAACACGCGGATATCTTCGGTCCCTTCTCTGCAATGTGCAGCGGTCCCTTAAGGTGCAATATAATTCATCTTGCAAGGTGTAATTTGTTCCCGGATGTCATCAACACGTTTGATCGACCTACTTCAGACAAGGGGCCGACCAGGTATTGCAAGGTGCTCCGAGATATACCAGTTATTTACAATGAGACAATCGCTTGTCGAAAATTTCAACAAATGGACAATCAAAGCCTCGATATCGACAATCAAAGGAAATCAGATGACGACGTGATACAAATTGCAAGATGGCCGATGATTTATAATACTTAACTGTCAACTTGAATGCGTTGATGGTAAATATCAATAAACTTTACCATAAGGTAAATACCGGAAGTGATTATTTCTTATTTCTTGTAGTACACAAACAGCGGATAATAATTAATATAGTACTACCACGTTCAGCTAAAGCAGCGAGTTAACACAAGTTTATGGCGTGAAACAGCTTATAATTAAATATATATAGAATCGATACCGAATAAATTTACAACATTCTAATGACCGGAAACAACTGGCATGATGAAAAGAAAGACCTGGACATACAGAGAAACGAACTAGAATCCCCAAGGCCCTTTACGGGACACAACCGTACAAATCAGACAGTTCATGGGTCGATGTCCAATTTGGTGCCAATTACTGTCATCCCTCCCCTTGCAGTATACATGGATGGCAACACAAACACCATACGCATGCAAGCATTATTCCACTCACTAACATGATTATCCAATGCACAACTTATAAAAAAAATAAGTACATTGAGTACGGTAATCTAAATTGATCAACGTCATGCGAAAATGGGTCATATGTCATATGCGATCAGCGTATCTCAAAAGCTTAAATACAATCATATCACAAACCCTCTTAGCAAAGCTGTTTTTATTGTGCTAGCACATATTTGTTCCTTGCATTCCATATATACACTGGCAGCATCATATACAGGTAATAACAAAAAACGTGCAATTAGGCCTGCTCGTGAGCCGCGAGCGTTAAACATGAATGGTTACCGACTTCTATCCGCCTGGCGCCTGGCATAGTGATAGGAGTTGGGTACATGGTATACACGCAAAAAGTGTCTCATAAGTCAGATTGGCTGGCCCTTTCAAAAGGGGTGACACTATAATAAAAAAGACCTTTACCTTTACCTTTTACAGTCATAATCTGCCTACAACTAACTTTACAAAGTCTGATTTCAATTAACATAATTCATAACAATTATTTGTATGACATGATAAGGACGAATATCTCCTCTATCATGAACACGTGGACAATTTAAAACAAACTCTAATCTCTATAGCCATGCAGCACAGTATGTAAACAAGTTTGTTCTTTGATATGGGCCTCGTTCTGAGAAAACCGGGTTTAATGTGTGTGCGTAAAGTATCGCAGTGACACATATTCATTAAGCCCCGTTTTCCCAAATAGCGGCTCAATTATAGCTATGGCTGCACTTCAAAGGCCTTCATGTGCGCGCTCGAGCCGAAAATCCATATCACAATCTGTGTATGAACACTAAATTATGAATATATTAGCGATTCATTATGACAACTGTTACGCTACTGGTTATCTAAACTGACATAAACCATCTGTATATATTTCCATAACCGTATCATAGTCCAAACAAGATCCTGTCAAATTACTGACTTTTACGAGCTTTCAAAATATTGACTGAATAAACTAATGTCAGCATAAGCTTAATCTGACATTTTGGGCCATTTACAGGTGGAGACCCTATTACGCTAAGATAAATATTACAATCGAAATCAGTGCGAATTACGTTGATATTAAAATAAATTAAGAAATGTTAAACAATTTTAAACGTGTCAAATCTTAAAACGCAGCTGCTGGCAATTCTGTTTGCATATGTAGTTCATTTCAATTTTACATTTACCTAATGTTTAAATACCATGCTACTATCGAGCGAAACTGTGCTTTGTTTGCCAATTGCTGTTATACACGAGTTCATGTATTTTACGACGCGTTTTTAAATATGATTGAATAATAATAGCGTTTTATATGAAAGATAATAAACGTTTATTTGCGTGGATGTAAACGAAATTTGTATTGTATTATTTGCGTATCTATTTATAATTAAACACAAAGCTACTATCGAGTGAGGGTGCTTTATTTGCAAATTGTTTTTTTTTTTACACGAGAACATTAATTTTACGAGACGTATTCAAATATGATTGAAATATAATTGGCGTTTTTATATGAACGATCATTTAAAGTCGATTCACGCGCATATAAACGAAATGGTTCTTGTTGAATTTGCCTAGTTGTTTATGTTAGGTTTTTCACAACATATTACACGGAGACAGGGGCAATTTTAAATCTTTAAATCAAATATAAAATATGTGTGATGCCGAAGACGTCGAAAATTCTTGGGTAAGGTATAATCGCGATAATAATTCGGCGCAAATACGAAAAACTTCTCATAAAGTCAACGACATTTTGTTTAAAAATAAACATAACAAATGATCCACATTGTACCTCGACCTGTTCGCGCATATGTGAGAGGGTCAGTATTTGATAGCCCCAGAACCACCGACAAAGCAGGCAAATTTATCCCCAGTGGGTGCTAATTCCCATTGAAAAGTTACCCTTAATTGTCAATTCCGAAGTTTTCAGACGGGGCTGAGCGTTAATGTATACTGAACACGAAGGGGCGTTCTTTGATTCTTTGTACACATTACGCAATATTTGGGTTGTAACTTACCAGACATAAGTAGATGCGACAAAAACCTTACTCCCTTCAAAGTCCAGTGTGTTACCGATAACTAGACTTATATTGATAAATAAACGATCTGGTTCGTTAAGCCCTAACAAAGAAAGATAGTAGATGTTAACCGCTCACACAGCGATGTGATAATTTTGTGATAATGTTGTTATCTTCTAGCGATATAATGTATTACCCAATGCTTGATGCAGGCGGCTGTGTTAAGTCCAAAAAGCGTTAAATAATGGAAACAAGACAATACATCTAACAATAGGAGAGAGGAAAATCGTTATATATCTGAAATCTCAATGACTCAATTAGTAACGGTTTTTCTTTGAGGTCTACCCTTGATTTATCTGCCGATCCATTGTTGTGTTCTACTCTATGGTAACGCATAATGAACTCATGGTCTCTGTTGTGGTTGAAGTGTTAATCGCCCGTTTGTAACGGTTCCCTTTGTGGTCCGGAGGAGCCGAACGATAAAGGGCTCTTGAAGACCGGAACACAACCCTCCCTATCTCAATATAAGGAAGACAATGACAATGATGCTGTTATACGATAATATGAGGCGCTGCTTTTCGCGCAAACATGACCCAGAAAATGTAAAGGATAATTATACGACATATTTTCTTCTAGGATTTTGTATTTGCAGTAGGTTACCTAAGTGGCCGTAGTTAAGAATGAATTAGTGAGGCATCAGTTCCTTTAACGTAAGGACGGTGACCAATGAATATTGTCAAAATTCTGAGCTAAATTTAAAAATGTTACTGGTTCGAATTTAACGCTATTCTAGGCCAAAACACAATTGCAAGCAAACCCAACATTGCTGTTTCAATACCTCAAGTCATTCAAAGACGTTCTAAGGATCATAAACATAGCAACAAAGTGTAGTTATGTGGTTTAAATTTCGCTAGATAAGTGCCATTTGTATACTTCTTGTCACAACAAAAAATCATCTGAAAAGGAACGCTTATTGCTTTAAAGTTTTCTATTATGTCTGCAGGAAAAGAAAGATGACATTACTTCTTCACTTCTTAAGTCTAACACTTAACGCGTATAGACTTTATTACTCTAAAAACACACTATACCTGGTTAAAATGACAGACACTTCGGTCAACAAATCTAAGAAATTAACGTAATGAATGAAATATTAAATTATGTTTTCATTTCATCACGTTTTTCTACAACCATTCGGCATGACACTATTTGACAAGTAAGAAAACTTACACATAGCCAGCCAATCTCCATGCAGAGTTGTCGTTCGTTGCTCTCCCGTAAATGTAATGTAACCGTCGTGCAAGAGATTGATAGCCAGCCTGGATTAAATGCAAAACAATACGGAAAAAATCGAGCGCTTCTAGTGGGAGATTCGGTCTTTTGTTCGGGCTGACAAATCGAGTCGATCGCAATGTAAGCAGGCGGACATAAGTGGCGATTTTGACGCGGATTTTTAACGGACAATACTAAAATCAAGTGGTCAGTAATGACCATTGTAGCGTAATATTGGTCAATATAGGCATACGAATCATAATGGAATCGACCAATACTGGCAGGTGTAGAGGAAATGAACACATTCACGAGTATGAATTAGTGTATTAAAACCTTTGTGCAATATTGGCATCTGGTTGGTGCCTTTGTTGCTTTGACATATTCGAGGGGTGCGAAAAAGCGAAAGAATACGTGTAGCGCCTTCCACAACTGGTAGCTAGTCATTTGAAACTGAATCCCGATATTGTAAAATGATAATGACATATAAGTAACGGTTTGATTCGGCTAAACGAGAGATTCAACAATAAATCCCCCAGTCAATTTATTTTGTTATGATGTGATGTGATTGATATCTTTTTTTTTCCGGAGGTTTTTCATTAAAATGTCTTAAACAAAATCTTACATTTAAACGAAACGTGCAAAAATTCCACGTAAATGGGTAACGCGAAGAGATGGCGTCTTAAACATCGCCGGTTCGTAGGACATAAACTAAAGTAATTTATGGGGCATGACATTTTCATATTGCTAAATTAAGCAATTACGAAACCTTAGGCGTAAACAAATCAATTTGGTAGTAAAATATAAATTCACCATAGCAATGGTGTGGATGAACTTTAGTGAATTTTTTATGGGTAAAATTTCTCTAATTCTATCGTGACGATGCGCTTTACAGATGACTTAATTAAAGGGGTAATGTCGCAGTTTAGGGCGTGACTTAAAAATCTGTGTAAATGGTTTCTGTAAACAATTATGCCGTAAACCACATGGGAAAAAATATATTTTGTTTAATGCTGTTTAAATATACACCACGGTCATATGTATACGACATTTTGTGTAAAAATACTACGGTATGTCCACAAGTTTCCAACTGGTTTTAAAACGACAACAAACAACGAATTCCTTATACGTCTAATGTTTCATAAACAATTTTATTTTCCAAGCTTTTAATTTGAACTAAAAGTACAATAAAACAGGTAATCCGTTTCAAAACAAATAACTGCTCGCAGCAAATAATGCGAGTATGTCCCTTTAATGGTTGAAGGCACCACTCGATATCTCTTTTATGCATTGAACAATTTAATATCGCCAATTGTCGAGTCGGTAATTTACGACAAAATTACAAAACCAGCCTTTCAGAGATAGCTCCCTTAACAGGAACATATGATAAAGGGAGGGCGGGCCCTTAATCACATAAATTGAATAATAATGGTGTAATCATGCCCCTTTGCTATAGCGCTGAGAAAAATGGGGTCTATTATACCCCGACCACGGTGTTCACTTCATAAAAGAAGGCTGGAAATTAGGTGTTTATTCCCGCTTTTTGTGTTTTCTGTTATGTTTTCAGAATTACATCATAAATCAAGTAGTTATTCTTAAAATGCAGAAAATTAATTAACATTTAATAATAGAGCTTGTTCTGTTAAAATAAAAGACGAAATGAAGCAACGAGGTCGTGTAATTGTATGAGTTGTTTTGTAAGAATATAATGACGGAAAGCAGAAAGAGAAATTTCCTTGTCGTCTGCAGCATCAGAATTCCAGCGCGTGCCAGTCGCGTCTGCGCGTGCACCTGTTGCAACTGTGTATTGCATTCTGGGTAGTGTCACCCGATAGCGAGGGAACGTGACTCGTGCAGTGTCAAAATACGCACTTGGTATTGTATATCTCGTTAATTTAATTATAAATAAATGTCTCGTTTGTCAATCAACTGATTAATTGGAGAATCGCGTGTACCGTCATGACATCTGCTGACATTAAACAGGGAATAGCAACAGAATAAGATACAAGGATAGAGCCACGGGCAATCTACATGCTATTTCATTTATACACGTGTACACGATATGGTCGATTTTCAAATATTTAATTCATTGAATGATGTGACAAAACTTGCTTAAAAATAACATAAATAAATTTCGCTCTGGTGAAATATAAAACATAATTTAAAAGAAAATATATAAAGAACATGTTTACATCTGTCAATTTCGACCAAAGAGAAAGTTTAATCACTCCAAGTGTTGGCTTCAAAATATAATCCAAACAAACAGATTATTTCATTGTAATACTTAAATGAAAACACATGTCTTATATTCAAATTTCAGATTACTATGTTTTTCGCGCAAAAAAAAATCGCCAATATGAATTAAAAACAGACTCAATGCAATAACATAAACCTAACAAATATTCAAAATATCAGTTATCATAACGGTTTGAAAATAAATTAATCGTCGGCGACGAGACAATGTAATAGCTCCACAATAAAACTTTGATACGCTGATTTCAATTCCATATCAAACAGACGATTGCTTTCGTAAAGCGTCCAAGTAATGCCCGCTAATCCCCGCCGCGCCTGTATTTCGTTTCGCCACGCGTCGTCAGCTAGTCAAGTTATCAAAAGAATATTTACAATATGATAAGAAATACTCGATGATATTTCTACTTTCCCAACAAATAATTATTTAAGCATCCATATCACGTTGTCTTTCGATCGCCTGCATTTAAAGGCCATCTGTCGTACTTCGATTAAGAATACCGATTAAACACGAAGACTTGCCCGAAAACACAAAGGCATACGGTGCAACCTGTTTTGCAGACGAATTTACGACCTTCTAGTGTTTATTGCATGTTGACCGAACGTAAGAAACAACGGCGATTTGCAGCTTCGGCAAATGGTGAATTTATTTAACCTTGCCAATAAAAGGACATTAAAATGTTTTGCAAACATCGTTTGGAACAGATTCGAACATCTTCCATTCTCGGTTTTATTCCGAAAACATTGATTAGTCGCAATATGAGTGAAAACTTAATTAACTGACGTAAGGTCATATAATAGTAAAAAAAAACGAACTAGAACGCGCGGAAACAGTTATTAATGGTATTCTGTCGTCACTCTTTTTAACAAGTTTTGTTATGAAAACAGATAAATATATTTTAAAGCGGTATTTGTTAAATTCAAAAGGAATAAAAAAAAATGGAATTGAATAATGCAGTTAGTGACATGGTATAATGTAGTAGCGGCCGGTACCATGTATTACTTGTTAATTATCACAATAAACTTCATTTGTACAAACATATATTTGGTCTCCTGAAGTCATTATGAGTGTGCTCGATTTATTCCTCAGAACAGATACAAATATTTGTCAACCTCTCGACGAGTAATTGCCAGATTGCTTAATATCCTGTAAACACAGCTGCATTGATAAGGCAGCCTGCATTCCACCCCCTGCGGATTGCATCTGGCACGCGCCCTTAACACACCAGTCTGCTGGGGTTGCACACGATATTCTGTCTTCACTGGCGCATACTTACATATACTCGCAGCAGTGGGTTCAGAAACAGAGCTGATTATGCCAGATAGACGCTATATAATGGTTTTCTGTTCTTCCCGGTCAGCTGCTAGAGCGTGCGCGTCGCGACCGGTGCGAGAGGCGGCTCTGCTGTGTGTGTGCGTATTCATGGTTTATTTACAGGTCACCTCGGCGTCTTCACGACAACATGCATGTGTCGATCTGCCCCTGTGACCTTCCAGGGGAGAAAATTAGGTCAAATTAGGTCTGCTAATCCAGCTAATGTCCTTTTAAGGACAACCAGACATGAATTGTCTTCTAATTGTCTACCAGCGCACATTAAGGTCTCATTGGCCATAGTGCGCTGGTCTATTTGGATCTAAATTATCTCTTTGGCGAATACCCGGGCAGCCGGGGTAAATTGACCTAATTTGGCTCAAAATTAAATATTTCCTCCTGAAAGATCACAGGGGCAGATCGATACCATTGAACTCGTGAAGGGGCAGAAACGACCCGTACTAAACTCTTAAATACTACTAATACAACCGTGTGTACCGGTATTTATGTCTTCTGCGAGGGGAGTTAAACGGGAGTGCAGTGTATAGGTGCTCTACACCGGGTACTTAAAAAAACCAGGAACGCCTTTGAAAATGGGTCATGTGAGCTCAAAAAATAGGTCACTAGGTAAAATAAAAAAGCATGTTTATAATCTAGAAGTCACTTTCTTTGCATAATCATTGGTAAGAACATTTGTTCTAACTATATCTAAGCCGAGTTCAAAATTAAAAATGGGCATAGAAATGTATTTATGTTTCGTAAAGTAGTTTTATTATATGTATCACTACATATAGGGTCTCAGGTGAGAGCCTCAGGGTCCATGGTCCTCATGTTACAGTAATTCGTTCAGTTGGAATTCCCGTGAAAAAATGGCATTATGCAAATCTGGCAGTTGTGTACAGTTGAATCAATTTAAACAGAAAAGTTTGCCCAAAACAACACGACAATTTAAACACATTAAATAAATTATGACTGAACCGCCAACATGGCAAAAGACCATGCAAAACAGCGAGGAAAGTTTACCTCCCTTAGACTATAACAAATACTCGACAGTTTTCTATTTGATAGTTTCAATGATAAACTTCCAATTTCTTAAGGTTTTTTATCATAACCAAAAATATTAACATATTATGCATGTACATTTTCGTGTCATCAAAAGGTGTAAAGTTCACCATCACCTCGTACAAAAGATCCTGGGATAATGTCAGCGTGTCCAAATGTTCGTATATAAACAAATCCTTTGACACGGCCGTAGGCGCTTTTATATCATAACTATGCATTAGTTGTAATTGTTTCATTTGGTATATAAAATCAGCATTTATTCACTATCGCTGCAACTTTATTGCCAATGGTACGACGTATATTTGACATGTGTTAAATGTAATTAGCGAGCGCAAATTACAACACGATTGTATAAGAGATATGACTCGAAAAATATATTAAAATGTGTATGTCACAGCGGTGTCAAGGCGGTGTTGAATATTTTTAAATGACAGCACTGAAATGTTAAATATGAAAACATTGCTTTAAAATAGGACATGGATAATTTATGGAATTTGGAATATTATTTTTTTATTTTGCAATAACATAGCATTATTGCACATATGTGTGGTCGTTATGACAAATTATAATAAAATGTTACATATTTGTTGAATGCGTTACACATAAAATAGTAGCTTATATATAAGTAAATGTCATAGCTTTCTGGACGGGTGTATTTATCCTTAGCTCTTTCTCGAAAGAGTACATATTCAAATACCTTTTGACTATGAATCGACGACTTCCGAGTCTTTATTGTCACACAAATATAATGTTCATATCTTTTGCGTTTAAAGGCATGTTTCGTTTGACAACAGATATGGTTAATAGGCATAGACATAATTTCCGTGTCATTTAACAGGAAGAATATTGCATAATTTAATATTTAAATTAAGTTCAATTTCGCATTTAAATCAGAAATCTTCTAATTGATAAATGATTGTATTATAATCCTACAGTGGTAACGATGATTTGCATGTTGTTACGAACATAAAACAGCGCGATTTATAACAAACAGCATGTAAACATCAAATTGTGGCAGTTCTTTTGTAAGCTCAGTAAGAAAACAAGGCTGTTGACGCCGAATTATTAATTCAGTCTGCAGCGTAGTGTTTGTCATAAAAAATGGGATTGTTAATATTGCTTATATTTGTTTCTTTGAATTTATGGCAAAAAAGAAACAATTATTCACACTTTGAGAAACTATTGTGATACGTTTTACCATATTCTTTCTAAGATTATCAAAAGAGAAGACGGATTGATTGAAAATCTATCAACGAGAACTTTCCTTCAAGTCAACGGCCCCATTTTTCCTCCATCATATCGCCAGCTCTTGGCAAACGGGGCTTAATGCATGTGCGTAAAGTGTCGTCCCAGATTAGCGTGTACAGGTCACAGGCTTATCAGGGACAACACTTTCCCCTTAAACTGAATTTTCGTTTAGAAGAGACTTTATTTATATGAAAAGTTCCATAAAAGCATAAAGTGTCCAGTCAAGGCAGAAAGAGTTTCCATTGATTAGCCTGTGTGGACTTCACAGGCTAATCTGAGACGACACTTTACGACTATGCATTAAGCCCCGTTTTCCAAGAGCCCGACTCATATTTTGTCCCGCCTACCCCAAACTGGAAGCGAACTGCTCCTCATAAATCTCGCACTGCGTTACACCGAAAACGATTCGATTCGCTTTGATTCATAAACATGCGTTGCTCACAATGATCCGCTTCAAATGAGTTGTAAATTTAAATGCAAAATTACGTAGTCCGAGAATTTCATTCAGCTCGACTCGCGTCGACTCCAGAAATAATTGAAAACCAATGGCAGGTGTCGCTGCATTAATTCTACACGCTAAATCCAATATATCACTTTTAGTTATTTATTGATCTTTTCCTTTTCGCTGAATTGCGGGACAATTCAATCTATCGTTTTGTGTTTTGTCTGCGAAAAACAATATCTGAATGTAATCAATTGCATGTTTTAGCGTTCGATTCGAATGCACGTCATTTTTTCTTGAACACGGAAATGATATAATGCACGCGCGTGTATAGCACGCGCTTAAGGGAAAACGAGGCTTTAGCTTCGTAACCCACATCAAAAGGATGGGACCTTTGTTTTCTCTGAATTATAATGCATCTGGTCGAAAAAAATCGAACAAATATTATCAAAATTAGATGACGAACATCTTCAAGAGAACATGTAACATGTTGAACCCAGCGAGTGCCCTTTTCAAAATCTCGCGAGATTAAAATACGGTACGAGATCAAGCGCGTAATGGATCAAAGGGAAAGGGGTCCATCTGTTTCCATTAGCTATAAACAGAAATTGATGCAAAATTCATAAGACTAGGAGACTAAATAATTCCGTTAACACTATAACATTATTACCAGAATGACCTTATCGTAATTAGAAAATCCGAGTCTTTGTAAAGACGGAAATAACGGGATTTAATCAACATATTTGGAAAACGATTTTTGAATAATTATTTCTTCAAGCGTGACAATTGATTTTGGGCGAGTCTTAATATAATAACTGTAATAGCTGTAAAACACAAACGTTTTCAATTCTGTGTAAATTAAAGCCCCAATCCACATATGCTTATAAACAAAAACAAAAACTGCAGAATTGCGAAAAATAATCCTTACCGACCCAACAAATTAAATCTGCACATAAATCGGTCAAATTATAACGATATTTTTGTTTTTAATTATAAATCGTCAGTGTGTAACGCTCTGGAGTTGATCAATATTTTATCGAGTATTATGTAAAGCAATTTCATTAAAATGAATTTCCTCAGCAACCGATGAAATTACATCAACGACATACTGCCGAGTTTGTTTTTTTTTTGTTTTTTTTGTTTTTGCCTTTACAACCATTATTACGGCTACTTTCTGATTTGCACGATGACATTCTGATTATTAGATTATTAATAATGCTATATCTGCAAAGCTTTTGTTTTATCAAAAACGAGATTCAGTTTATACTTATTTTGGTTTCATAGGAACGTGTCCCAGAGAGTTACAGTTTAATATCAGATGATTTCGTTTGTATCCAACCATTAAGTAGTTAAATGGTTATTAAATTTGCAATGTGTATACACTGTAATTATCATTTTAGTACTTAACCTATAAACGAAAGTCATTTCAGAATTTTGAAACTACAAGAAAACAATTTTCTATTATATTAAATAACAAAACGAAGAACGCTAACGTAAAGAATATTATCAGGAGGGGGGGGGGGCGGGGACAGAATGAGTCGGATGATGACGATTATAAAATTCGTGAACAGTAAGATGGCGTAGACAGATGATGGTCGCGATTGTTTATTGACATTACAGCACATGTTATAAAGATAAGTGCATACTAAATCAGATGTTAATGTCAACTCTCTTATTTCTCTCTTTATATGAAACTCAGGAAATATTTCGTGTTAACTTAACACATATCTGAACGGTCTTAAAGTTCTTATCTTCACAATCGAAATGTCTGATTGCAAATAAATGTTAACGAACATCTATTCATAATACGCAGTCGTGGACTACTGGACCTTGAGCGATAGATGTACCATACCGATATGCAATTTAATGGCCCAACAGACAAGTAACTTCCTGAAAGACGTAAGAATGTCACACGATGTAAAGATAAAAAATATATATGTTCATAATTAATAGCTTATAAAAGAGATCAGATGTTTCACAATAGACCACGGGTACTTCCATATTATCTTGTCTCATGTTTATTTTTTAAACATGTGTAACGTCCAAAATGTATGTGAAACCTTTTTATAACCACAATTTGCAAAGTCATTTACATAAAAGTCGGATATTTATACTTATTAGTAACACTTGTACTATAGTTTACCTAAACCATCGATTTAAATAAATAGCGTATACATGTTCTGAATTTAGCCCGAGGCGAGGACTGGCTATAATAGTGAATTCTTGTTTTAAATGAAATGAATGATACTACAGACAAAAGGACTACGCAAAGTTTACATAATATCCAAGAATTAAAAATAAAAATTATAGTAAATCTACTACCCGCCTCATTAAAATGCTACGTTTTTGAACGTTGAAACACGGTCTATGCCATCATACTAAAAGTTACTGAAGCCACTTACAACTCCTAAAGAAATCATAAATGCATTGCGGTTGTTAAAAGCATAGCAATACATATGCATATACTATTTATTTCCAATTTTCAGTGATTTATTATACATACAGTATAATGCAAATATACATTTACACATATACACGTACAGTCATATACTATTTAAATTAAAAATACACCTTAATATCATGAATACAGAGATCAATAAAACGTCTGTTTGTTTTTAAACACAATAGAATATATACTATTACATGTACACCCAATTGCTATATTGTGTCATAGAAAGTAAGTCGCAACTTAAATATGTTGTGACACCTTTGATAATACAGGGTCCTGGATCGGAATCCTCGATACAGTCTGCAAATCTGGAGCGACATTATACAGAAGGCATCGCCATGTTGACTTTTCTCCTCTAAAACCCCGAGTGCTAGATTTATTCTTTATTATAGTCTCAATTACATACAATACAACAATACAAACATTCACTTATATATATACAATAGACAATTGTATGTAGCCTTTCTAAATAAGCTATTATACTAACGGCTCAGTTCGCACCTATGACCCTTAGATCTCAGGATCCTCCTGGCACATTTTTATCACATACACCTCTTTGAAAGCAGTCGATAAGTGGATTTATTGCAAATTAAATCAACAACAACAACACAATCAGAGGAAGGGTAGGCGCGTATCTGAATAAGGATAATCGCCCCCTTTGCTATCACTTGAATCAACTTTCTGTGATTTCTTGTTTGATCTGGGGCGTGATCTTAGCACAGTCTTCACACTTTTCGGTTCAAAATTATGGAATGGCTTCATTCTATCTGTAGAGCTTAATAACTGTTATCACCTTCCATGTTTCTTCAAAATGGCCTTAGAATCAATGCGTTTGATTTGTTTTCAGATACAATCGCGCAGTTATGAGTACGACAATAGGACCACAGACAAAATACCATTTTGTCGCATTGCTTTGTACTTCTTTGCGATACAGAGAACTAAGTTTGGTGCAATATTATAACTGCACAGAGACAGCCGTCACAGAACACCTCAATCCTCAACGGCGCAACCGGATTGAGCATGAAGGTTGACCTTGACACGAACCAAGTATTGTCCAGACAACCCTCAGGCCCACATCGTGCTGTGGTCAGAGGCGGGGAAACGACTCATCGTGATCGAGTTAACCGTACCTTGGGAAAACAGATGCGACGAAATGAAAAAGGCCAAGTACACAGAGCTGCGAGATGCTTGCACGCAAAAAGGCTGGCGTACTTGGATTTTCCCCATAGAAGTAGGCGCTAGAGGATTCTGCGCACAATCCGTGTGCCGACTGATGTCAGCAGTCGGGTCTACTGGCATGGATAGACGGCGGACTATCTGGAAATTAAGCCAAGCTGCAGAGCGGTCGTCCAGCTGGTTGTGGCTGAGGCGAGAGAATGCAACTTGGAAAAAGGAGCGCTATCGAGATTCACACCGTAGCAACGGTGGCCCCACCCTCCCGAGATGTCCATGGTTCAGGGGCGAAACATTAACGACGGAGGGACTCCATGCTGATGATAAATGTCGATCAGCAAACCGCAACCACTAGAACCTGAGTCTTCAGGAGTTTCAAGGGTGGGTTGGATATTGTATTTAACTAAATAATAACAAGGATAACCCTTAAAAACCTTTCGCGAAAAATTAGAGTCGGTCACGTTTGTGCGATTGATATTTGGTACAAACCGTTAATAGAGGGAGTTTTAGGACCATACTTTAAACAATCATATTTCCCACACACGCGTGAATAACAACATTTTCATATTTTTCACATTTTTGATGTGAATGATATAATTGGCATCATATAAGTGAAGAATGTGATCAGATTTTCTACAGCTGCGATTTTTTTTTGTGGAAACAGTAATGCGACAATGTGAATTAACGAAACCTAATGACAAAGGTAGCGTGACTGAGCGGTCTAAGGCGCTGGTTTAAGGCACCAGTCTCTTCGGAGGCGTGGGTTCAAATACCACCGCTGCCATATTATTTTGCAAAAAAAAATATGTGTTGTAAGTTTGAACCCTCAGTTAAGCAAACGTTTTAAGTGAATGTGTTGATTGGTGACGATTGCATTGTATTTATTTTGTAAATAGAAAAATTATTGGTTCTTGTCCCGTTTGTGTTCTTATTTCGCATTATCATGCATGGAACGTTTCATGCGATATTATAACAAGGATAAACTTTATCTAAGGACTGTAATGTCGATCGATCATGCTTAAAGTGTTAGGCGAAACAAAATATTGTTATTTTTATGTACAAAACAAAACAGTACGCATTTTTGTTATTTTTTTTTTCGATACACAAGTCATTTTCAACTTTTACAAGTTTGTTCAATGACAGAAATCTTCCAAATCAAAACATTTTTTCTTTAAATAAAACAAGTTATTTAAAATGTCAGTTTACTCAATAAATCATAGATCATAATGCAATTTGTATCAATTCATCATCTCATTACCTTTGATTATCGAAGTCGCGGCGTTGCTTGTCAATTTGTTGATGTTTTCGACAAGGATTGTGTCCTTGTAAATTACTCATATGTATCGGTATATCTATCAAGATCTAGTCGGACACTTGTGTGAAGTCGGTCAATCAAACACGCTGATGACATTCGGGAACAAACTACACCGTTCTTGACTAATGGTTTTTACCTGAATGTGGCGCTGCGATTGACCGACAAAGGAATCAGTGTTAACGAAGGTTAACGATAAGAAACGTATTGTTTTAAATTTAATTTGTTCGTGTGGTAGCTTATACAGGTTGAAAATTAAATTAGCCTCGCTCTTGGAAACGGGGCTTAATGGATGCGCGTACAGTGTCGTCCGAGATTAACCTGTGTAGTCCGCAAATGCTAATCAGGGAAGACACTTTCCACCTTTATGGTATGTTTCGTTTAAATGAGGTCCCTTCTTTGCAAAAATCCCGTTTAGGCGGAAGGTGTCGTCCCTGAATAGTCTTTGCGGACCGCATAATCTTACCGGGGACGACATTTTACGCACATGCATTAAACCCCGTTTCCAATGCGGGCTCAAATCTTCTTTAGCATCACATTGCCTTGCATAGTCTCTTTAGTTGTCGGTTGTAAATTTGTTCATGGTTTTTCATTCAATATTTAACAAATGATATACGCTATCAATTGTATTTTTGCAAGTGTTATTGCTAACCAAGCATTTTTAAGAGGAATGTGTAACAATCTGAAACGGATTAAAAGTGATAATCCGGATAAATGGTACTTTGATGTCCATATAAAAGCCATAGTGTGCGATGCTAGGCCTCCTGTGTGTGTGGTCTTGATAAGAAACGATTGCTTGCAGATTAAATATCAATTTTAAGAGTATTCCTCTAAAAATGCGTCGAGGGATTATAGAAGTTTGCTGATTGAACATTTAGAGCTAATGGTCTTACAATGGTTGCAGCAGTCAATGAATGCAAGGTCAGGTGCAACCTTGCTCAGCGTATTACCTGAGAATCGTGGGACAATTCTCAAGTTAAATGGATGTCTAATCATAGATACATGTATTTCGAATAATACATTATTCTCGCTTGACATACACCCCTTTACCACTCTTAGTTTATTAAAAACAAACAAAATTGAAGATGAACATGTTTTACACATATAATCGTATACCAATCATACCGTTCAAACTTATACTTTTTGTTAACTCTATATACACATAGAGTGTATAGGTACATCTATAGATCTGCGATTTCAGTGTACCGGGTATGTAACATCAAAAAGGATCGTAGGCATATTACCTTTAATGGAAATTCGATGTATCTAAATCGGATTTTATATAATCGAATTTAAAAAGTGCCTGTTAACAATAACGTGCCATCTAAATTCAGTGGTGCTCTGGGAAAACCGCACGGCTATTCTATGACGACGCTTTACGCACATGCATTAATTACACCTGGTTTTCCCAAAACGCGGCTCAAATATTAATGTGTTTTGCTTGGTTTATTTCTTCCAATTCATTATCTTTTGAGATGAGAAAGGATTATGTGCTCTATCTCATAAAAAATCTTACCGCATGTCATATTTTATGTATTCTTGGAATGATGCCATGAACAAGATACCAATGTAATGATCAACATAAGTAAAATGTAGTTATCGTAGTTATCAATTGTAACTAATCAGCATGTATACATCATCACAAGCTTTTTTGAAAATGTTATCGAAATGTCCATTTGCAAACAGATGTTTAATACGACGGGATCCTAGTTCCGGTTGTGCTAACGGATTTATATCACCAATCGCAGCAGCATCTTGCAATCATGCACGGGCGTGGAATATTGGCCAATCACATCCGCCATATATTCACGTACCGGGGTAGTCATTACTAATCAATTAGTATAATTATCACGCGTATCTGTCTGCCATCGGAAACTAATCAAGGCAATAATACGATAAATTACATGCGGATATATTCGGTCCCTTCTCTGCAATGTGCACCTTTAGGTGCAATATATTTCATCTTGCACGGTGTAATTTGTTCCCGGATGTCATCAGCACGTTTGATCGACCTACTTCAAACAAACGTCATACACGGTCTTGAAAGGTGCTCCGAGATATACATGTTATTTACAATGAGACAATCGCTTGTCGAAAATTTCAACAAATTGACAATCAAAGCCTTGATATCGATAATCAAAGGAAATGAGATGACGACGTGATACTAATTGAAAGATGGTCGATGATTTATAATACTTAGTGACAACTTGAATGCGTTGATGGTAAATATCAATTCACTCTAAAATTGTGTAAATACCGGAAGTGATTTTATATCTTATAGTAGACAAACAGCGGATAATAATTTGTATAGAACTACAACGCTCAGCTAAAGCAGCGAGTTAACACAAGTTTGTGGCGAGAAACAGCTTAAATTAAATATAAAATCGATACCGAATGAAATTACAACATTTTTATGACCAAAAACAAATTGCATGATAAAAAAAACGACATAAGATATACAGGAAAAAGGACTAGAATCCGCAGGGCCCATTACGGGACACACCCGTATAAATCAGGGATTTCACGAGTCGATGTCCAATTTGGCGCCAATTACTGTCAGCCCTCACCGTGCAGTATACATGGATAACCACACAAACACCATGCGCATGCAACAATAAATCCACCTTCTAACACTTGCACCAAACTGTATAATCCTGAAATCATTCACATTATGCAGTAATCTTAATTGAACCTCGTCATGCAAAAATGGGCCTTATGCCATATGCGGCATGGTAGCTCAAATGAAATCCTAGCTCAAACCCTCTTGGGAAAGCTTTTTTAATTGTGAGAGCAAATGTTTTTTTATTTCATTCCATGTATACACTGACATCGTCATTTATATTTTATAACAACAAAAAGCGTGCATTTCCAGCCACATGTTGCTTACATATTACTATACAAAGTCGTCTTTTCAATTAACATAATTCATTACAATATGTGTTATGCCAGGGTTATGGAGCTTTTTTCCTCTACCATGAAAAGAACACGACAATTTAAAACAACACTTAACGATTCCCTGCAGTACAATAAGTAGACAAGTGGGAAAACGAAACTTAATGCATGTGCGAAAAATGTCGTCCCTGATTAGCCTGTGCAATCCCCACAGGATAATTATGGACGACACTTTCCACCTAAACTTGATTTAGAAGAGTCTTTTTAAAAACAAACAAAAATCCATACAGGCGGAAAGTGTGCGGAATGCAAAGGCTAATCTGGGAAGACACTTTAGGCACATGCATCAAGCCAAATTTTCCCAAAGCGCGACTCAAGTATAGTTCTGGTTGCGCTTCAAATGTCCCCGGGTGCGCGCTCGATCCGAAAATCCATATCTTGATCTGCGTTCTAACACTCAAGTTTAAATATATTAGCGACTCATTTTGACAACTGTTACGCTCCCGGTTATCAAAAGTGAAATAAACCATGTGTATATATTTCTATAACCGTATCATAATCCAAACAAGATCCTGTCAAATTACTTACTTTTATGAGCTTTCAAAATATTGACTGAGTAAAATTATGTCAACTAAAGCTAAATTTGAAATTTTAGGCTATTTACAGGTGGAGAACCTATTACGCTAAAATAAATATTACAATCGAAATCTGTCCGAATTACGGTGATATCCAAACCAATTTAGAAATGTTAAACAATTTTAAACGTGTCAAATCTTTAAACGCAGCTTCGGGAATTTTGTTTGAATTTGTTGTCCATTTCAATTTACATTTACCTAATGTTTAAATACAATGCTACTATCGAGTGTATGTGCTTTGTTTGCCTATTAAAGTTATACGCTAGTTCATTTATTTCACGACACGTATTCAAATATGAACAATCCGTTTAGTCAATGCACGCGTATATAAACGAAATGTTTCTTTCTATATTTGCCTACTTGTTTATGTCAGGTTTCTCACAACATATAACACGAAGACACGGTAAATTTAAGTTAATATTTAACCCCCGAATAACCCCGATAGAATTCAGAGCATTAATCATCTTTAAATCAAATATAAAATATATGTGATATAGTACACAATTCTTGCAAACTTTTGGCAAATGGAAATGTCTTGTGCAAGTTATAATCGCCATTACAATTCAGCGGCATAAGGAAAACACACTCATCAAGTCAACGACATTTAGTTTGACAGTAAAAATAACAAATGGTCCACATGGTACCTCGACCTGTTCGCGCATATGTGAGAGGTCCAGTAGTGCGTTCAGTAACAGCGAACGTTCGCCAATGACCGTTCGTTTCCGATTCGGTCTTATTGAACGATAAGTTCGGCGCGAACTTTTCAAGATGGCGGCTCCCAGAGAATTGATTGCGATTTTGATGGAGGAAATCGTTAATAACACATAAAGTACTAAACCAACACAATACACTATGTTTATAATTAAATTCATTTTATATACTACAAAAAAAAAAATGAAAAAATATCGAAGTTACACTGAAGTTACGCTGAACAACAACAACAACTAACTTGTCCGCCATCTTGGTTTCGCAAGCGAAACGGGGAACGTTCGCGGCGAACCGAGCGTTCAATAGCGAACGTTCGCGATAGTTCGCGAACTATTGCGAACGTTCGCTGTAACTGAACGCACTACAGTACTTGACAGCCCCAGAACCACCGACAAAGCAGGCAAATTTATCCCGGTGGGTGCTTATTCCCATTGAAAAGATACCCTTAATTGTCAATTCCGAAGACGGGGCTGAGTGTTAATGTATACCGAACACGAAGGGGCGCTCTTTGATTCTTTGTACACATTGCGCAATATTTGGGTAGTGACTTACCAGATATAAGTAGATGCGACAAAACCTTACTCCCTTCAAAGTCCAGTTTGTTGCAGATAAATAGACTTATATTGATAAATAAACGGCCATGTCTTTAAGCCCTTACAAAGAAGATAGTAGATGTTAACCGCTTACACAGCAATGTGATAATTTTGTGATACTGTTGTCATCTTCTGGGTATATAATGTATTACACAATGCTTAGAAGAGGCGGCTGCGTAAGTCTAAACAGTGTCGAATAAAGGAAACAAGACAAAACATCTAACCACAGGAGTGAGGAAAATGGTTATTTATCTGAGATCGAAATGACGGATTGGTAACGGTTTTTCTTTGAGGTCTACAATTGATGTATCTGCCAACCCATTGTTGTGTTCTACTCTGCGTTAACGCATAATGAACTCATTGCCTCTGTTGTGGTTTAAGTGTTTATCGCCCATTTGTAACGGTTCCCTTCCTGGTCCGGAGGAGCCGACAGATGGAGAGTACTTAGAGACCGGAACACAATTCTCCCTATCTCTCAATACTAGAGAGACAACTCAAGGTTATTGTTCAGCGATAATATGAGGCGCTACTTTTTTTGTGCCAAAATGACCCACGGAAATGTAAATGATAATAATTCGACCTATTTTCGTCTACAAACAGTCGTTCAAAATGTGTATACTTTTTGTCACAATAAAAAATTATCGGGGAATGAACGAGTATTGTTTTAAATGAAATATTAAATTATGTTTGTTTCATCACCTTTTTCTACAACAAATCTAAGTGACACTATGTGGCAACTAAGAAAACTAACACTTACCGACCCTGGTTTAAAATGAAAACAATATGGAAACAATCGCGCGCTACTAGTGGCAGATTCGGTCTTTTGTTCAGGTCACGGACTCTAGATTACCGCCCTTTCGAACGAAGGCTGATCTGGATCCACACTGGTTGCAATTACATTCAGGTCCTATTCCAATGATGC